>CM077458.1:33481462-33716462 GCA_039654765.1 Mylopharyngodon piceus | reverse complement strand
TTTAATACTAGTGCTTCCCCATCAAACCTTAATATCGTTTTCTCATAATGTCATCACATGAAGCATAATGCAAAACATAAACATACTGGAGAAGCCATTAAACTAGTAGGACCTCTGTGATTTTACGTCATCTTTAAATCAAGAAATCTCACAATCTCCTCAAACGGTTTGAATAAGCCCAGCTGCGCGCTCCTACGGTAAATACATAAGCTGCAGGCATTAAAGATTCACAGTGAAGTATCAGACAAACTGAACCAGTCATAAGCCAAACGCTCAGTTCCCACCGCATTTCAGGCTCCCATGAATATATATTATAAGAGCAGGATTGAAGGAGAGAGATTTTAAAGAAATGGTGTGAGATCTGTTTGCCATGCAGCGCAGAACAGGTATTTGTGTCAGTGTTTAGATTACAGTCAGCAGAAAAACATAATGCCATTATTCATTCAGCGCCTGGAGATGTTGAAAATGCATCTCGTCTGCTTTCTTATTCCAGTCAGATTTTAAGCACACCGATCTGAATGACTTACTGGCCTTCCTCACATGCGTGAGCTCACCGGGAGGAGAGAGAAATCACAAATGAGATCTGTTTAATGTCTCAGACTGAATGGAGAGCAAATTGAGACTTGTCCTGTAACTGTTTCTGAGATGCATGAACTTAAAATAAATGCAGCATGTTAGGGACTCAAAATCACTTGTCACATCCTCAGTATTATTCTCATCAGCATTTCCGCATAATCCTGACAGAGCCAAACTGAAATTTCCCTTCAGAAGTTTAAAGGACACAGAGTTTTCAGAGTTTCATTCACACTCACTGAGGTCAGAACGGCACATAATCTCACTCCGATCTCCATGTCCATGTCTTTACCCTTATGAGACAAAAACAATTTCCTGAAAAAGTCAAGAGGTTGATGTAATTCTCACACTCATGATTTCCCATCTTTCTCTCACGAAGAGCATCCCAGCGCACTCTTCATGTGCTTTTCGTATGTCTTTTACTACTGCACACATTTAGGCCCAGTGATCAGATGCACATTTTCACATGTGGAAAAATCCCACAGATGCACATTGAAGGAGACACCTTGCAACCACCCAAGAAACCATATAGAAACCACTCAAAACACTGTAGCAACTGCATAGCAATTCCCTTACAACACAGTAAGATAAAAACCACTACAAACAAAATCTGTTTTATTTTTTCCCAATTTTAATTTTTCTGGATTCCATTTTAAAAGCTGTAATTAAATTGTAATAAATAAAAAAGGATGTCTAATCAGTTGAATTCATAAAACCTTAACATTTTAAACAATATTAGTGTCCTAATATGAAATTTGATTTAATTTTTCAGAAATTCTGTGTTGTTTGTTTTTAATTTTGGATTCTGTGCTTTATGATTTAATTTATTACAATTTTAATAATAATCAGAAATTCTGTGTTGGATATTGTTTAATGATTTAATACAATTTTATTATCAAAAAAGGTGGTAATCAAATGAATAGAATCCATAAAACTTTAACAATTTAATTAATTTGTAATCAAATGACATTTGAACAATTCCTGCTGCACAACAGAGGTTTACAGTTTAAATTAAAACATGGATGAAAAACTGTAAAAATAATGTTTTAATAAATTGTATTATTATTGTTGTTGTTATTACTTTGAGAAGTAAATTGTACAATAGTATAATAATAATAATATATTTCTGTCACAATTTCTTCAAGTTGAACCAAACTTTTATTTTGGCATGTTGCGGTGAAGAGCCCTGAGTTTGTGTGTGTATCTGCCGATAGTTTTCTGAACTTTTATTTTGGTGGGTTGCAGTGAAGACCTTTGAGTTTTGTGTGTATCTGTCGACAGTTTTCTGAACTTTTATTTTGGCGGATTGCGGTGAAGAGCTGTGAGTTTGTGTATCTGCCGGTAGTTTTCTGAACTTTTATTTTGGTGGGAGGCGGTGAAGAGCTTTGAGTTTTGTGTGTATCTGTCGACAGTTTTCTGAACTTTTATTTTGGCGGATTGCGGTGAAGAGCTGTGAGTTTGTGTATCTGCCGGTAGTTTTCTGAACTTTTATTTTGGTGGGAGGCGGTGAAGAGCTTTGAGTTTGTGTGTGTATCTGCCGGTAGTTTTTTGAACTTTTATTTTGGCGGGAGGCGGTGAAGAGCTTTGAGTTTGTGTGTGTATTTGCCGGTAGTTTTCTGAACTTTTATTTTGGTGGGTTGCGGTGAAGAGCTTTGAGTTTGTCTGTGTATCTTCCGGTAGTTTTCTAGACTTTTATTTTGGCGGGTTGCGGTGAAGAGCTTTGAGTTTGTCTGTGTATCTTCCGGTAGTTTTCTAGACTTTTATTTTGGCGGGTTGCGGTGAAGAACTGTGAGTTTGTCTGTGTATCTGCCGGTAGTTTTTTTTAACTTTTATTTAGGCAGGAGGTGGTGAAGAGCTTTGAGTTTGTTTGTGTATCTGTCGATAGCTTTCTGAATTTTTATTTTGGTGGGTTGCGGTGAAGCGCTTTGAGTTTGTGTGTGTATCTGCCGATAGTTTTCTGAACTATTATTTTGGCCCTACATAGCAACTACACTCAGATCTTACCAACCACCTAGAAACGCCTTAGCAACCACCCAAAAACCTGGCGACGAGTTTTGCAAGGACAACTCAGACTATCTGGACTGTAAGACCCCTTCATCTTCCTTTTGATCTTCTCTTTCCCACTTTATACCTTCTCCATCTCTGTGCTTCTCACTTTTTCCATCCCTCGGTCTCTCAACAGATGGTGCACCATGTGGCGATCTGCCCACGGTGAGGTGGGCATCAGGAAAGGGACTGAGGCACGAGGGACCCGCCTGGCACACTGTACTGCCCGCAGACCAGGAGTGAGGGGAGGTCAACAACTGATATGGGACACTATAGACATGCAACTACAAAAACAACTAGATTGTGAAGTCTGGAGCATAAAGCTGCATGATGACGCACATCCTAAAGTTGGAGTCGTTTCAAAAAGCCCTTCTGAATTTAATTTCAATCATCAGAGCTAAAACTCTCTGCAAGCGAATATTAATATCTGTGCTCTTGAGTTGGTTGTTTATGGGCCGTTATAAGTCCATTATTGTGAATTAAAGTAGCCGGCAGGAACTGTGGTAATCACGTTAGCGTGCTAAGATGAGTTTAGAAGTGTCACGCTGTCGTCCAGCTGGACTGTGTTTTCTCCACACACTCATATTCCACATAATTGACTTTCTTCCTTCACAGATTTTCTTGCTTCAATGCTTCCTGAATATCCTGTTTTACCCTCACAGTTTCAACTGGTTTGGCTGGTCGATTCAGCAGTTCTCACTATATATTCCGCTACTTGGATCACCTGAAAACCACCTAGCAACAACTTAGAAACAACCCATAACAACCTTGCATGGGTGTGACTTTTTCATGGGCAAACACATTAACATTTTTAAAATATAGTTATTTTCATTTCAATTATCTTTGGTGTCACTACATAGCAACCACCTAGCAACTCCCTGGAAATCATCCACAACACCCTAGTATCATGGTTGTGACATTTGCATGAGCAGACATCATTAACATTTGTAATATCTAGTTTTTTTTATGATTCACTTTCAGTTCCAGTGCATAGTAACCACCTAGCAAATCCCTGGAAACCACCCAGAACAACATAGCAACAACCTAGCTACTCCCTGGAAACCACCTACAACACTGTAGCATTAACTTCAAAAATTAACCTAGGTGTCACTACATAGCAACAACCAAAGCAACTCCCTGGAAACACCCAAAACACCCTAGCAACTCCCTGGAAACCTCCCAGAACACCCTAGTATCATGGTTGTGACATTTGCATGGGCAAACACTATTACCTTTTTAAAATCTAGGTATTTTTACAAATCACTTTTTGCTCCACTTCATAGCAACCACCTAGAAACACCATGGAAACCACCCAGAATGCCCTAGCAACCATCTAGCAACTCCCTGGACACTCACGACAACATCTCAGCATTATCTTCAAAAATTACCTTTGGTTGTCACTACATAGCAACCACCTAGCAACTCCCTGGAAACCACCCAGATCACCCTAGCAACTCCCTGGAAACCACCCAGAACACTCTAGCATCATGGTTATGACTTTTTCATGGGAAAACCCCATTAACATTTTTTAAGTCTAGTTATTTTTACAAATCACTTTTTGTTCCACTGAATAACAACCAACTAGCAACGCCCTGGAAACCACCCAGAACACCATAGTAACCACCCAGCAACTCCCTGGAAACCACCTACAACATTCTAGCATTATCTTCAAAAATTTACTTTGGTGTCACTACATAGCAACCACCTAGTAACTCCCTGAAAACCACACAGATCACCCTAGCAACTCCCTGGAAACCACCCAGCACACTCTAGCATCATGGTTCTGACTTTTGCATGGGAAAACACAATTAACATATTTAAAATCTAGGTATTTTTACAAATAACTTTTTTTCTCCACTTCATAGCAACCACCTAGAAACACCCTGGAAACCACACAGAATGCCCTAGCAACCACCTAGCAACTCCCTAGAAACCACCTACAACATTCTAGCATATTCTTCAACAATTTACTTTGGTGTCACTACATAGCAACCACCTAGCGGCTCCCTGGAAACCACCCAGATCACCCTAGCAACTCCCTGGAAACCACCCAGAACACTCTAGCATCATGGTTGTGACTTTTGCATGGGAAAAGACCATTAACCATTGCAATCTAGTTATTTTTACAAATCACTTTTTGATCCACTGCATAACAACAAACTAGCAATGCCCTGGAAACCACCCAGAACACCCTAACAACCACCTAGCAACTCCCTGGAAACCACCCAGAACACTCTAGCATCATGGTTGTGACTTTTGCATGGGAAAACACCATTAACTTTTTTAAAATCTAGTTATTTTTACAAATCACTTTTTGTTCCACTGAATAACAACCAATTAGCAATGCCCTGGAAACCATCCAGAACACCTTAGCAACCACCTAGCAACTCCCTGGAAACCACTCTAGCATTGTGCTTTTGACCTTCGCATGGGCAAACACCATTAACATTATTAAAATCAGGTTATTTTTGCCATTATTTTACCACCACAACAGATGTAAAAAATACACACTTCACTCATAATTCACACATAATTCTCACACGCAAGAGTTCCTGCAGTCCGGTCACCACAACAACAGACGACAAACCCATAATGCATCACCTTCACAGGAAGCTTTCCCCGCTGTTTTTGTGATTTCTTCATTATGTTAACCAACTGGTCGTCACTCACCTTTTCCTGATATTGCCTGCGCGAGGAGTCCAGCGACTGGATCAGCGCCGTGGCGTGGCCAACAAACATGGCGTAGCATGTTGCACCCACGATCATGCTGAGGATGGTCAGCCACACGTCTGTCATGCCAACGGGCGGGTACATGCCATATCCAATACACAGCATGTGGCTCATGGCCTTGAAGAGAGCATAAGAATACTGCTGACCCCATGTGTCGTTCTGTAAGGAGAGAGAGACAGAGCGAGAGACCATCACAAACACTTCATGTCCATCTGACAGACCTATATAGATATATTCACAATGACTTTGCTGGTGATATAAAGCAAGAAACAATGCCTTGATTATTTTTAAATAGACCTTTCCTTGCTTTAAACATTTTGTTCCAAAACATTTTGCATCAAAAGGTTAAAAAATATTAAGGTATAATCTTTTCAGCTGCACAATCCTACATGTATGCATGAAACAGAAAGTTGAAACATTTCCAGTGACTTCATGAATATGAATCCAGATTGACTCCTGAGAGTTTGGGGTGGGAGAAAACACAGTGACATAAAATGAAAATATGTACGAATGAGGCCGAAAAAGAGAAATGCGAAAGCTGCAGGAAAGTGGGTCAGCTATTTAGAAAGATGTGAATTTCTCTCTGCCTCTAAAATAGTGAATAAATTGCCCTTGTCCTGTGGATGTGTGTGCGAGTCCGTGAGGAATCAATATTGGCTGCGTCTGAGGTGACATGTCCAGATTGCTTTCAGACTCATTTCTGTAGAGGCTCAATCCTGAGAGAGCGACAGCTTATTACAGCGCTCCAAAAAGAGGAAAAAGATCATACCGTTTCATAATGACAGCCCCGTCACTGGAATAGCTGGATCTAACAACGTAAAGGAGCTGCAGGCGTCAAAAGTGAATTTGAAAAGATACAGAGTGGCACTATTTTACTTTAATACATGTGTATTTAAAATACTTAGAAAAACTGAGAAAATCATTACTTGAATCTCAATGTACAGTAGTGGGCAAAAGTGATGTCCAAAGGGGATTTTTTTTTATGACCCTACATGTTCGATTAAATTATCAAAATATGAGGGAAATGTATGAAGGATATGAAGGAAAAACAAAGCACTAAACTTGGTTAAAGCATTTATCTGAGACAAACTACAGCTACAGGTTTTATTTCTTCCTCCACAGAAGAAATCGATGCCTACTTCATCATTGCAACGTTAGCCCCGTCCACTGGTGTGTTAGTGAGATGAGGAGGAGAGAAGAGCGGTACAGGACTAAAATAACATTACCTTTCAAAGGATCCTAATGCATATATGGTTATTTATTTTCAACAATGTGAATGTCTCAGTTCAGCTTTATTTATTTGTATTTGGTACATTTCACTGTGGATTTCGGCGCAGGCTTTTACGATATGGACTCGACAGTAAATTCTAATGCCTGATCTGATATTAATGATTCATGTACAGTCAGATGTTCTTTGTCTATGTGTCAGTAAATCAAACCAGTGACTAAACGCTCAACTTCACGTTGTTTCTCTTAGTAGGATGAAAATAATCTGTTATTTAAACGGTGAGTAAATTATATAGAGAAAGCGATCAAAGAACGCTCCCTTTACAATCACTGGAGCTGTCAATCAAACAGCGTGAGTTTATCAGTGACTGAGTTCTGGTCTCGCGCCAAAACTCCCATTTTATTCAACGAATCTCTTAGTTACACCATGTTTGCACTGTTAGTTATGATGAAAGCATTCGTTAGTGTGCAGAAATTGAGTTGCAATGACGAGATCACTGCTTTCATGCCTGTGATCATGTCATGTCATGTCCTTTTCATGTCTGTGATCGACTACAATGTTCATCACTGCAATCTTTCATGCCACGATCTAAATATAATGCCATAGATCTAAATGTAATGCTATAATCAACACTTTTCACGATTAGTTAACCTTGAGAGCTGTAATTGTAAAAACGCGCTAAAAGTTTTCGAGAGAGTAATACTTGGCTATTTCATATGCAAAGATGTCAGCCAATCACAGCAGTGGGTGTTTACACTGAAGTCTCACAGCAGACACGCCCCTTCAAACAGAACGTTCAAATAAGAGGGCTAAAATCAGGGTAGCAAAAATGCCTTTTATTTCTAAATTATGACAATTTTTGATGTAAAAATCATACTAACATTATAAGTGCACCCCAGGAAACATTATAAAACAATAACACAGTTCATGACCTCTTTAACATTAGTTAACATGAACTAACAATGAAAATACTTGTAAATCATTTATTAATCTTTGTTTTTGTTCATTTCAACATTTACTAATACAATATTCAAATCACAAGTTGTATCTGTTAATATTATTTAACCTGAGCTGACATAAACTAACAATGAACAGTTGTATTTTTATTAACTGACTTTAGTTATTGTATTGTTAGTTAATGTTAGGTATTACATTTAAGGCGCTATATGTAAGAATTTTCATATATTAATCACTTACTTATTAATTCCGTCTTCCTAGGTTGTCTATGAAAGCCTGTAGACTGATTTTTACGTGAAGGACTCGGGATGTTTTTGCCGGGGAAATTTAAAAGTATGTAATGTTTACACGCCTGAGAGCTTCTCTTCCGCTCTATGACAAATGAAATTAATGCTTATACAATGTTCAGGATAATAATGCCGAAAGAGCCATGTTGTACTGTAATGTCAATGTGTCGTGCAAAGAAAAGGGATTCATTCAAACTATAGTCTCACAAATATAGTAAGATCTATATAGTCTATAGTCTCAGATATACTTTATAATCTTACTATCATAATAGTGTAATTTTAATGACCTCATCTGTCGCCGTTATGCTGGTGACAACAAATCCACATCACTCTGATCAGATGCTTTCTTAACTGCTGTTTTCTCATTTTTGTTGTGTGTTTATTTTGTTATTGAGAGGAAAGCACATGTTTACATATTCATCTAATCGTCGCTCTTAGCAGCGTGGACGGTGTCGGGATGTTTGTTAACAGTTTACTTTTTTACTTCTAAGCGAAGAATGAAAAGAACTTCACCATGAGTATATTGAGGCATTGAATCTCGTTCAGTCTCTTGTATGTTACGTAAGCATGAGCAGTAAGTTCTGGCTGCAGTTCACTTAATGGCCACCGGTGTCGCTATTAACAAGGTTTTCTGAATACTACATGGAGCCCCTTTAACTAATGGGATCTTACTGTCAAGTGTTATTAGGCACTTGCTGAATGACATCTATAAAAATGCAAACTGGCTTAAAAAATGAATGTAGCAAATCAAAGCACGCTTTCTAATGTAATCTCACAGTTTGTGTCTCCCTGCTGTTGTCTCCACGCCTTCCTGCTGACTGATAAAGTGCTTTTTTGAATCTGATCTCTGGCTCTATGTTATTGTAAGACCGTGGCAATCACAAACCACCAATTATCCCTCATGGAAGCCAGCGAGTCGCCACAGGCCTCGTCGATAAACAATACATGGCAGTTCCTGAGAGGACTTCCTCATTAGGGGCTCGGCTGGCAATTTTGCCATTCTCGCTCTCATCGGGTTGATTCAGGGTCGCGGCTCGGGTCTCTGGCATTCAGCTAAGGAAACTAAATCTCATGGGCATCAGGAACAAGACTGTCCTCTCTCTATGGACACTGGGGACTCGGTGGCCGCATGTCCCCTTGACTAAAAACAGAAGGAAATTAAAGCCCAGCTCACTGGAGAGCTGTCAATACTAGATGGATATCGAATTAAGGCTGGAGAAAAACCACAATCTGTGACACTTCACCCCACTAACCCACCCGCCTTACGTAATAACACAGCTTACCGCAACTTACTACTACTGCTGGGTGGTGTGAACAAAATATTATATCATGATATGAGTCAGTTTACATCATGGAAACCTAAATAATCACAATACAGTACATAAAAATAATATTTCAACTAAAAAATAGTAACACATGACGGCACATGCTAGAGTTGAATCAACTCCACAGCAACTACATAAATTTATCCACTAACCATTCAGAAACGTCTAAAAGTTGTAACTTCTTCCTGAGTCTCTCCATCAGTGTCGACTCCAGTTTGAACAATGTAAGGCTGAACACCGTTACTGACAATCCTCATTTTGGCTGCGTGAGATTCTCCAGCTTTGTTGTTGTTGAGCAACCGAAGCGCGAGCTGTTAAAGCTCCGCCCTCTTCTGGAAAGGGGGCCGGGAGCAGCAGCTCATTTGCATTTAAAGGGACACACACAAAAACGGTGTGTTTTTGCTCACACCCAAATAGGAGCAAATTTGACAAGCTATAATAAATGATCTGTGGGGTATTTTGAGCTGAAACTTCACAGACACATTCTGGGGACACCAGAGACTTATATTACATCTTGTGAAAGGGGAATTAAAGGTGTCCTTTAAATTTAAATAATCCTGTGTTAATGCCTATTTTGAGATAGTAAATAAAGAAAATCAATGAATGATGAATGCCACTTTCAGAGGTCGCAATTACTAAGACATGAACTGTAAGGGATTATATGAATGTACACATAAATAAATAAAAACAAAACATATATATATATATGTATATATATATATATATATATATATGTATATATATATATATATATATATATATATATATAATGTTATTATTTTCTCTTTATATTTGGACCAAACAAATCAAAAAATCATATTATTATTCTTATTAATATTAAATATTAATAGCACTTTTAGTAGTAGTAGCATTTGTTATTATTATGTGAATATTGATATTAACATTGTAATTTAATATTATTATTTTTAATATTAATTTAATATTAATTAAAGATGCACCGATACTAAGTTTCTCCACCGATACCGATAGCCGATTATTCAGAGTGATATCTGCCGATAACGATACCGATAGTTTGGGGTTCTGCCATTTATACCTTCTTTTAAATGAATGGTAATTTCATTACAATTAATCATTATATTTTTAATTATTATATTTTGAAAAAAATTTAAATAAAAACTTTATTCTATCCATTTCATCAAATTAACTAAAGTCTGAAGATTAAATTAATATTTCTTAACTTTCTGAATGTTATTAATTCATATAATTACTATTAATATTGAACATCAAACTGGTTTCTTAGCATTTTCTTCACAAAAAGCCCAAATTCAGTGCATTTTCCTGCCCTCTTTTGATTGACAAGATATACCGGCCCTGATTATCGGTTTTTAAGCTATCGGCCGATAGCCGATAGTGTGAAAATTCGCTTTTATCAGCTGATACCGATTATTGGCCGATATATCGGTGCATCTCTAAAATTAATATTGATATTAATACTGATATGAATATAATATTATAAGAATGACAAAAAAACTGATTCATGCTATGAAAAAGTCCAGAACAAAAGACTCAAAATGATTTTTCAACAGGCAGTTCCTACATTTCATAACAAATCGTTACTGTCACATGATATTTACTGTCATACCGGCAGATTAACATGCAAATACTCTGATTAATCTGCAAAAGAATAAAAGGAAATCATTGCCTTTGCATGCTTTTAAAGGGAGGTGTGGTGGCCTGATGGCCGGCTCCTGACTGGAGGACAGACGGATCGTGTGTGCAAACACTCACTCACCACCATCTTGTTCTTGGACACCCAGCAGTCGGCAGGGAAGTCTTGCAGCATGGGCACCAGGAACTGCAGGCAGCCGTCCCAGTGACAGAGCAACAGCATCATTCCAATCAAGTTGACGATTCGCACCATTGCGCTGGCCAGGTCATAGGTCATATGAAAAATCTGAAGAAGGCAGAGAAGGAGGGACAGGACATGTTGGACACAAGCTGTCACACACTGGTCAATCTGAATGTCACTGACATTTGAAACAGGGCAGAGTATCACCGACGACCTCATGCAACGACACACACGACACTGAGAAATGACATTTTTAGAAGTTGAAGATACTTAGACATTGAACTATAAGGAATTATATGAATGCACACATAAGTGAAACAAAAATACAGATACAAGGATCTAAATACTCAATGCAATATCATGAGAAAAATAATTGCGATATACAGAATATATGATTGCATCCACACAGTCCTAATTTGAACTGTCTGCATTTTAAATCAATCAGTGGGATCTAAATTTTCATTTTGCACTAGAAAAGGCAGACAACCACTACATTAAAATCTTCATTCAGCTGATACAGTACTGGCCAAAATACAGTAGTGACATCTTCACCCTTTATTCAAATATTATTAAAAATTAAAGATTTTCTAAGCATATTGCGTAGTTGCTTGTAGTCAATTTTGCGATAGTAACGCAATGAAACATGTCAAATTGTGCAGAAATGCTTTTCGACCAGGATGTCATACAAAGAAATTATGAACACATGCAAAAACAAGAGAGAACCAATGAAATATTAATAACTGATTATGTTGTAGTCAATGTTTGCTTTTTCCTGTCAGCTTCTTTGTTTTTCTATGCACTTTTAACATAGTAAAATAAAACATGTAGCTGTAGTTTGACTTTTTTGCCAAATAATGTTGTCAGATAAAACTTTAATCAAGTTTAGTGTTTTGTTCTTCCCTCATATTTAAAAAAATCTAAAGTATTTTTCTCATATTTTGATGGTTTCATTGAACTTGTAGGGACATAAAAACTTCGGACATCACTTTTGCCCACTACTGTATATACTGTATATATACACACACACACATAAATATGTACATATTTATATATTCATTTAATTTTATATATATATATATATATATACATCACACACACACACACACACACACATATACATATTTGTATATATATACACATTATCATAATCATAATCATTTAAATTAATATATAAATAAAATAATCATAATTCTGAATGTTCAAGAACTCCATGAAAATTTTGGTAATGATGCAAAATAATCATTAATCAGTGTTTTAAATCAATTCAGTTAAACAGACAGATTGAAAAGAAATGAATTCACGGAAATTAATTAAACTAAATTCAAAAATTGAGAGGCATTGAGAATCATTCTGGAATCAGATTGTGACTCCTGAGGAAGATTCCCATCCCTATGGAATTGAGTCTACAATGGCTCTGTTTTAGTGTGTGTGTGTGTGTGTGTGTGTGTGTTAGAGACGCTGCTTCTTTCTGAATCACTAACAAGTTCAATAATTGAAAACAGGTCAGAACAAGTCTGGGCTCTTTCCGTTCTGCCGTGAGTGACAGAGAGAGCGAGAGCGAGTGAGTGATTGTCTGATCCTAATGGTGAGGATCCTCAGGAGAAGCTGCCGGACGTCCATGTGGGCAGTTGAGTGTTAATGGCCTCCACAATTGAAAGCTACTTAATGTGACTGAAGCCGCGGCACGCGCCGTTAACTGCTCCGGTGCTTATTAAAAACCTCTCGAGTCTCTTTAAAACACAGCTTTTAAAAGCTTATGAGAGAGGAATACACTCACATGATGCCACTGTTATTGAGACGGCCACCAATTACTGAAAAGGTGATTATTGTTCATACGTTTGTCTTTAATAACTATTTCCTGTGCCAGGACACTGTAATGACAAACAGAGCATTACATCGCTCGCCGTTCTGGCTCTTTCTGAGCGCAGGGAAACAGCATGAGGTCGGATTAAATAATTGGCTCTCTGTAACATTAACTAGCTGTAAAAGCATCTGAATTAATCATGCAGCGTTGTGCAAAAGTCACCCTCATTACCGACTGTCTGCCGTTACTGCTGCATCATCACAGAGACAGACAGAGAGAACGAGAAAATGATAGAGCTAAAATGAGAAGGACATTTTATATGAAAGCAAACTAAAGGATTGTACATTTAATGCCACTATTTTCATTCAGCTTTGGGGTCAATGACAACTGAGATGATAAAAAAATATCATTTTTAAATATCATGAAGCTTTCTTGGGTTATTGCATGTTTCTGTTTTCCCCTCAATAAATTAGAAGATCAATTCATGCCATTTACTCATGGGTTGCATGAAAATAATAAAACATCAAATCTCTGCACCATTTATCCAGATGCTGCTTATGGACACAAGACCTTCAGTGAAGCTTCAAATAGATTTAAGCATCGAGCAGTCTTCATGTTTTACAATTACAATAAAATTTCACTGTCAGTTATTTTACCCATAAGACTCTGTAATGTCTCTGTCAGGGTTTGGCAGGGAAGAGGTGAGGCTTGGATCTGTTTGCAGCTTTTACTGAAATGAAACATGAAGATAATCCACTATGAAGGAGTATGAGAACAAATACAACACAAATGTATTTGTTGCATCCAACACAAAGAAAAAACCTGACAAACTGAAATGAAACACAGGTGAACTCCATGAGAAACAAATAACAAAAAAGAACCTAATCTGTAACTAAGAAAACCAAAGTTTGTTAGTCCAATAAAAGCTTTTATTGACACCAGACCCAGCGAACGACTGATCCTGGAATGTGCCTATAGGTGAAACTCCGCCTCCACAGAAGAAATCAACGCCTACTTCATCATTCCAACATTAGCCCCGCCCACTGGTGTGTTAGTGAGATGAGGAGGAGAGAAGAGCGATACAGGACTAAAATAACATTACCTTTCAAAGGATCCTAATGTAAGGAATATGGATATTTATTTTCAACAATGTGAATGTCTCAGTTGAGCTTTATTTATTTGTATTCGGTACATTTCACTGTGGATTCTTTGGTAAATCAATCGCATTTCGGCGCAGGCTTTTACGATATGGACTCGACAGTAATGCAGCAACATGTAAGTAACTGTGTTAATTCTAATGCCTGATCTGATATTAATGATTCATGTCTATGTGTCAGTAAATCAAACCAGTAACTCAACGCTCAAATTCACGTTGTTTCTCTTAGTAGGATGAAAATCTGTTATTTAAACGGTGATTAAATTATATAAAGAAAGCGATCAAAGAACGCTCCCTTTACAATCACTGGAGCTGTCAATCAAACAGAGCGAGTTTATCAGTGACTGAGTTCTGGACTCAATGAATCTCTTATCTACATCGCGTTTGCACTGTTAGTTATGATGAAAGCATTCATTAGTATGCAGAAATTGAGTTGCAATGACGAGATCACTGCTTTCATGAGCTCAACAACATGTGATCGACTACATGATCATCACTGCAACCTTTCATGCCACGATCTAAATATAATGCTATAATCAACACTTATCACGATTAGTTAACCTTGAGAGCTGTAATAGTAAAAACATGCTAAAAGTTTTCGAGAGAGTAATACTTAGCTATTTCATATGCAAAGATGTCAGCCAATCACAGCAGTGGGCGTTTACACTGAAGTCTCACAGCAGACACGCCCCTTAAAACATATAATTGTTAATATAATCAATTAATTTAATACATTTTATATATATAATTTAATTACATATTTTAATATTAAAATTTAATTATAACAATATGTACAAATTCATATTAAATATTAATGACATATTTAATATGAATTTGTACATATTGTTATAATTAAATTATATAATTAAATGATTTGTAAATTGTGATATATATATATCACAGTTTACATATAATTTCATTTACATTTTAATATTAAATTATATAATTAAATGATATATATATACACACACACATACTTTTTACTTAATTTACTTAATTATATTAATTACATATACATATAATTATATTAAATATATAATGAATATTTCACATTAATAATATTAAAATATTAAAACATTTCAGATTTCAGGCAGAACGAGGTCGTAGAAGGTTTCTCGTCGGGTAGGCGTCTCACTGGGGTTTTGGACACAGCCGAAGGACTGTTTGCTCTGTCTCCCGTCTGTCTCTAATAAATTAGCATGGTGAAATGGAAACAGACTGCAGCGCAATTAAAATGAGAAGTGCTCTGGGTAGATTGTGGAAATCCTCTCTAATATGGGCTTATTATAAAGTCATTATTGTGAATCAGGGGAATGAAGACTAATGTGTCTTGTCCGAATGGTGAGGGACGGATCTACGAATGTATAAATCACAAAAACTATAGAGGCTGTTTGTGCGTCTCTCTCTCTCACACAGATTGATGGGCGCTCTGCCTCTGTGACGCTAATTGACACGAGACACATTAACGATGAGAGCTTCACGCAGTGACCAAACATCTCAGCGCTGATTGATGAAGCCGACGAGGAATGAGAGAGACAGAAACAAACAGAAAGACTCTCACAGAATTGACTTCAGATCAAATCTAGCAGATGGACGCCTCAGTTTGGACCAAAACCTGCTCTGATTGGATAATGAATCAATGAATGAGTGACGAATGAAAGAAAATGTGAGAATTACCAGAGGAAACTTCGTCATTAATCTAAAGATCAAGAAGAGAAAACTCTGAGAAAGATATTTTATAGATTTTCTGTCTGTATAATTATATGATATTCTTTCTACCATCTTGTTGCAGTGTATTCTAGGATTGCATCACCTGCAAAATGTATGAATGATACTGACACAAGTAATCACTGATGGAGGAATGTTGTGCACTAAATCATGACACAGAAGGGCAGATTTCATCCTCACAGCTTTAAATCAAGTGTTTCCCAATGCCTGCAGAGCTAAACAAACCTCCCGCGCTGATAAACGTCCCGTCAAAGTTCACTAAAAATATGTGGGTATGTCTTGAATACACACATAGTCTATTATTAAAAATAAATCAATTAAAATTCATGAATTAAAATAAAGTAAATAATTTAAAATAAATACAAGAAATAAATAAATTAAAATAAACACAATAAATAATTCATCCACTGGAGGCTATTTCACTAAAAATATGTGGGTATGTTTAGAATGGCATACCATCAATTATTAAAATAAATAAATTAATTAAATTAAATAAATTAAAATGAAAATGAATTAAAATAAAGTAAATAAATAAAATAAACACAATAAATAATTTAACCATTGGCAGCTATTTCACTAAATAGTTTAGAATGGCATAACACCTACTATTAAAAAGTTAATTAATTAAAATAAATAAATTAAAATAAATACTGTATGCCGATTTTTTTTCACATAGGAACATTGAATAACATGTAATTAAATATACATGTAATGATGAAGTCATGTGACCATAATGTAGTATTCTACTGTTTGAAATGTTGATATTATTAAAAAAAGTAGACAGCAAGAATTTCACCAAATACTCTGAAGGGGAGTTTCTGAAAAATATTAGGGGAACGATACTATACTATTCAGACTACATGATATTTTTCTCTGTTACTGAGTCAGATTTTGACTCCTAAATTCCTGTCATGTCGTGGATGTCAGACTACACGTTGCTTCCCGACCAATCATCGCTTGCCTTTTAACGACATGCGTGATGTCATAGAGAAGGTGGAACTAGCGACTGACTTCAGGAAACAAGAGTGTAAACAAACAATGGCTTGTGAAGCATTTCGTTTTGGCATGTTTGAAAGCTGTGCTCCTATTGGTCAACATCACAGATGTGACGGAACCCGTTGTGGACGACCAGAAAAAAATTAAACATGCTAGTCTTTCTGTCGGGAAGTCGGGAAGCATCACAGACATGGTAAATCGATCGATTCTTGCATCCCGACGCCCATTCTTGTTTATGAATCATCATGACAACCAGTTCGTGCCAAAATCAGGCTGATATCTTGTAGTCTGAACACATAGTGTTCGCTGTGTACTACTCATATAGTTGGTCATCCACATATTCAACACACACAGACATTTTGCATACTCTGTACAGTATACAAACTGAATACTGTAGGAAATGAATTATGTTCATAGTAGAGGTTGACCGATTGATCGGTCCCGATAAGCAAAAATCTATACCGATATTTTTTTCCGTGTCTGCTGTCATTATACAGTATGAGAGCGGCCTCTAGAGGCGAAATAAAAACTCACTGACACCTCGCGGAGTTTGTTTTGACACATGAGCCTGCACGCTATTATAGCTTGTCAAATTTGCCCCTATTTGGGTGTGAGCAAAAACACGCCGTTTTTGTGTGTGTCCCTTTAAATGCAAATGAGCTGCTGCTCCCAGCCCCCTTTCCAGAAGAGGGCGGAGCTTTAACAGCTCGCGCTTCGGTTGCTCAACAACAACAAAGCTGGAGAATCTCACGCAGCCAAAATGAGGATTGTCAGTAACGGTGTTCAGCCTTACATTGTTCAAACCGGAGTCGACACTGATGGAGAGACTCAGGAAGAAGTTACAACTTTTAGATGTTTCTGAATGATTAGTGGAAAAATTTATGTAGTTGCTGTGGAGTTGATTCAACTCATCGACTAGCATGTGCCGTCATGATAATCTTTTGTGCAAATCCAGCGTTCGTTTGGCGTGGCAACAACACTCTACTACAACAACTCTTCCTCTTCTCTAAAGCAGCCCAACATGGCCTCACCTCCTTTGTTGTGTGTTCACGGGGGCGGGGTTTATGTAAATTTTAGGGTTTGTGATGTCACTAACCCAGAAAGAAGCTTGTTGTAGTCCTTAAACAGCGATTTCTGTAAAAGAAAATATCTCCCTTTGCATTGAACTTTGAGCGTCGTAACTTTGCAGATGTTGTTTATGCTCAAACAGCAACATTACACACTAACTAAAGTTTAAAAAGTGTGCTATTTTTTGTGTTATTTCGGTTTTATTCAGTATCCATCAGTTCATTAATCGGTTATCAGCCTACGTTGTCCAACCAAGTTATCGTTATGGGTAAAATCCACTATCGGTCGACCTCTACTGTATGCCATCCAGCCTAAGAGATGTTCAGAAACCTGCCATGCAAAGCTGAGGGTGTTTGTAGATTCTTTATTTACATGGTTTTAGAGCCCACCTGCTGTGTGCATTTGCACATTTGCCTTTTATGTTGCTAAACCTTCTTACATCCCTTAATATGACACTAAACCCAGCGTTTACCTCCTCCTGCAGACTTTATCTCAACCTAGGTGTCAGGTGTGTGATCCAAACCAGACTAGAACTGTTATATTTGTGTTTTAGCAGTCAGAAGCAGGAAAACCTCTTGCATCCACCACTGAAGAACCTCAGGGACCTATGCACCATATTGGATGTTACGGAACATCCAATCGAGGCGACACGAGCCGTAAATCAGAACAATCCCAGATGCCGATATTAATAGAGCCGGACTCCCTGCCTTCGCTCAATAAACAAACACAGATGGTCCATGCTAATGTTGCTTGCGCAAACTCTTGCCGTTGAGAAGTGCTCAGAGCCGTCCCGTGCACGCAAAGAGAGCGATTAAGCTTTGTCATTAGCATAATATCGGCCAAAAGGGGGTGCTTCAGCTCTTAAAAACATCCACTTCATTAAAACTCTTAGTGATGGCCTGAAAACACCCCTTTGTTTTGATGGCCGTCTCAGCGAGAGGGCACCATCCCGAGCATCTGCTGATCGCAGGAGTGCGTCATTAAGCCTTCATTTGAGTTTGATTTAATAACATGCTGACTAACTGGATTCACTCACAGGAGAGAGACTTCCTTGAGGAAACTGTCCGGAAGGAGACGTTACGACCGAGCTAGAGCTACTGATAAGAGGATGTATTTGATTGAGATAATCAGAATCAAAAAGTTCGCTTGTGTCAACTTAAACAGTGCATAACATTCAAATAGTTTCAGTGCATTTTGTACCATAAGTATGTTTTTGAAAGACTGCACCAAGACTGCATTTATTTATCTGCATTTATTATATGATTATTATCAATGTTGAAAACTTTGGAAGCTTGTTTCAATAAAAAAATAAAAAATAAAAAAGGTAATTTTTATCTCAATTCTGACTCTTTTTCACAGAATTGCATGATATAAAGTCAGAATTTCAAGTTATAAAGTCAGAATTGTGAGACAAAGTCAGAATTTCAAGTTATAAAGTCAGAATTGTGAGATATAAAGTCAATTTCAAGTTATAAAGTCAGAATTGTGAAACAAAGTCAGAATTGCGAGATATAAAGTCAGAATTGTGAGATAAAGTCAGAATTTCAAGTTATAAAGTCAGAATTTCAAGTTATAAAGTCAGAATTGTGAGATATAAAGTCAGAATTGCGTGATATAAAGTCAGAATTTCAAGTTATAAAGTCAGAATTGTGAGATATAGTCAGAATTGTGAGATATAAAGTCAGAATTTCAAGTTATAAAGTCAGAATTGTGAGATATAGTCAGAATTGTGAGATATAAAGTCAGAATTGCGTGATATAAAGTCAGAATTTCAAGTTATAAAGTCAGAATGGCAAGATATAAAGTCAGAATTTCAAGTTATAAAGTCAGAATTGTGAGACAACGTCAGAATTGCGAGATATAAAGTCAGAATTTCAAGTTATAAAGTCAGAATTGTGAAACAAAGTCAGAATTGCGAGATATAAAGTCAGAATTGTGAGATAAAGTCAGAATTTCAAGTTATAAAGTCAGAATTGTGAGACAACGTCAGAATTGCGAGATATAAAGTCAGAATTTCAAGTTATAAAGTCAGAATTGCGTGATATAAAGTCAGAATTGCAAGTTATAAAGTCAGAATTGTGAGACAAAGTCAGAATTGTGAGATAAAGTCAGAATTGCGTGATATAAAGTCAGAATTGCGAGATATAAGTCAGAATTTCAAGTTATAAAGTCAGAATTGTGAGATATAAAGTCAGAATTGCGTGATATAAAGTCAGAATTGCGAAATATAAAGTCAGAATTGCGTGATATAAAGTCAGAATTTCAAGTTATAAAGTTAGAATCGCGAGTTAAAAAGTCAGAATTGTGTGATATAAAGTCAGAATTGTGAGACAAAGTCAGAATTTCAAGTTATATAAAGTCAGAATTGCGTGATAAAAACTCAATTGTGAGATAAAAAGTCGCACTTACCTTTTTTATTTTTTTATTTAGTGACAGAAACAAGCTTCCATAGAAAATAGTTTTACTGCTTCATATTTTCTTTTAAAAGAACAGCATTTATTTGAAATATATTTTATAAGATTATATTATATGTCACTTTTGATTAATGTAATTTGTCCTTGCTTAATAAAAGTATGAATTTTTTCAACTTTTGAACAGTAGTGTATCCCAGCAGTGACTCTTTTTTACTCTTAAACATTCAGTGGCAAAAATAGCTGTTCTAAATCAAATCATGATCAGTATTCATGACACTATTAAACTAATGTAAAAGCAGGGACTATTCCTTTAAAAATGACACTTTTAATGCGATGGACTTCTATTTCCGTCTCATCGAGGTCCGCTCTCTTTCTGTCACTCATTACGGCACTCATCTCATCTCTTATCAAACAGAAACTAACTACACCATCTCTAGTTCTCCAGTTCACTTAGTTTCATCCGTTCCTCTGACTTCACTATCCTCCATCACAAACAGGC
Source organism: Mylopharyngodon piceus (assembly GCA_039654765.1). Lineage (NCBI taxonomy): Eukaryota > Metazoa > Chordata > Actinopteri > Cypriniformes > Xenocyprididae > Mylopharyngodon > Mylopharyngodon piceus. The sequence goes on along the minus strand of CM077458.1, from coordinate 33,695,841 downwards.
GGGTATGATTTTCTAAAATAAGGTAAAAATCAAGTTAAAATAATAAAGTCATTCACCATGTTCAATCACCATTCACTACATGAACACAAATATACACTAAAACATTTTTAAAAAGCCTCACCAGGATATCTGTGAACATTTTTCAACTGCAATTATATTATATAATTATATTATTTTTTAAGCCTTTCAATCACTTTTTGCCAAATAATATAAAAAAATATATAAGTTGTAAAAAAATACACTGTTATAAAATACACAAAGATGGTCTTCCTTCATACAAAATAAAGATTTGAGGGTTTAATCAGACTGCATCATATTATATTATATTATATTATGTTATGTTATTATGGGCTTATTTTATAATTGATCGTTTTACAATTAATAGTCAGCACAAAATGCATGATTGTGACAATCCTAATTATATTATTATTGTTATTATTATTTCATAAATATCTGCTATATTGCTCAGAGTAAGTGAAGGAAGATACTGAATATCAAACATATATCACTAATGTAAACGTCAGCTTTACAAATGTTGTTCTGAAACGAGTCGCACAATTTGTTAATGTAATTGCGTCTTTCTCATGCCTCTTGCATGTTTTGCACACTTCTAATAGGATCCGTTCAGTTTGCGGCGCGCTGGAGAAGCGTGTGACATGCTATCATGAGAGCGAACGCGGCCGACTAAATGAGGCACCAGCTGCGATCTACGGCTTCACTTCTCACCTCTGAGACCCTGTTCACCCGTTCACCTGCCGACGCAGAGAGAGAGAGGAGCGCTGCTAATCATCGCTGTAATCACCATCCAAACCAATCCTCAAGAGGATGAGAGAAAATTACAGGCTAATGTTAGCACTCTACTTTGAAATATTCATTAATTGATACGTGTAAGACTCAACACTTCGATTTCTGCCAAACCTCCATGACTGTGATGAGAGTGGTGTAACATATGCTGCATCCAACCTGTGATTTCTGCAGGGAACAAACTGGATTCAGTGTCAAATGAGATCTCTTCTGTATCTCAAGCATTTCTACAACACAACCAAATCTCACTCAAACTGTGCTCATGTTTGTCAAGACACTAAATCAAACGTCTGCAGTCAAACATCAGAGATCTTAAAGGTTAAAGGATTAGTTCACTTTCAAATGAAAATTACCCCAAGCTTTACTCTTTATTAACCCCCCGGAGCCGTGTGGAGTACGTTTATGATGAATGGATGTAGACGGAGACACTTTCTTCAGCTCATAGTAGTGACCCCTGTTCACTGCCATTACAAAGCTCGGATGCGTCAGGATATTTGTTAATATTTCTCTGATTGTGTTCATCAGAAAGAAGAAAATCATAGAGGATGGCTTGAGGATGATTAAAGCTTGGGCTAATTTTCATTTGAAAGTGAACTATTCCTTTAATGGCACCGGTGCTGCTGCCCTCAAATGTTAGTCTGGAGCCGTGCAGTGGTTCTCAAGGTCAGAAAAGTAATAACAATGTTAAAAGAATGTTGTCTGTGGTATATTTTCACTGCAAAACAACAAGAAATGCTGCAAATATCAACACAAATTTTGAGCAAAGCTGCCGCAAATTCAGTCATTTTAGGCCACAAAAATCTGAAAAAAGTCCCGTGAAATCCTGGAAGGACTGATTATAATACAATTTTAATACATTTAAAATAATAAAAAATTAAAATAATATTTTTTATATAATTATTATAATAAATTTACATTAATAATAATAAGTATGATTATAATTATAATTAAATATACAATAAAAATACTACTACTACTACTAATAATAATAATAATAACAATAACAATTATTATTATTATTAATATTATTATTATTAATTTTGTGGCAGTGTTGTCTGGCATTTTTGAAGTTGAGAAGTGTTCGAGTCCTAATTATGTTAAAAATAATTCATTATTTGAATGAATTATTATAATAAATGTACATTAATATGAATAATAATAATAATAATGATTATAATTATAATTAAATATACAATACAAATACTACTACTAATAATAATAATAACAATTATTATTATTAATATTATTATTAATTTTTGTGGCAGTGTTGTCTGGCATTTTTGAAGTTGAGAAGTGTTCGAGTCCTAATTAAGTTATTGATTATATTATTTTAATGAATTATTATAATAAATGTACATTAATAATAATAATAATAATAATAATAATAATATGATTATAATTATAATTATAATTAAATGTACAATAAAAATACTACTACTACTACTAGTACTACTACTAATAATAATAATAACAATAACAATTATTATTATTATTATTATTAATTTTTGTGGCAGTGTTGTCTGGCATTTTTGAAGTTGAGAAGTGTTCGAGTCCTAATTATGTTAAAAATAATTCATTATTTGAATGAATTATTATAATAAATGTACATTAATATGAATAATAATAATAATAATAATAATAATGATTATAATTATAATTAAATATACAAAACAAATACTACTACTACTACTACTAATAATAATAACAATTATTATTATTAATATTATTATTAATTTTGTGTCAGTGTTGTCTGGCATTTTTGAAGTTGAGAAGTGTTCGAGTCCTAATTAAGTTACTGATTATATTATTTTAATGAATTATTATAATAAATGTACATTAATATTAATAATAATAATTATGATTATAATTATAATTAAATATACAATAAATATACTACTACTACTACTACTAATAATAATAATAATAACAATTATTATTATTATTAATATTATTATTAATTTTGTGGCAGTGTTGTCTGGCATTTTTGAAGTTGAGAAGTGTTCGAGTCCTAGTTAAGTTATTGATTATATTATTTTAATGAATTATTATAATAAATGTATATTAATACAAATAATAATAATAATAATTGTTATTATTATAATATTTTTTAATAAATATAAAATAATAATAATTATTATTATTACTAATTTTCGTAACAATGTTGTCTGGCATTTTTGAAGGTGAGAAATGTTCTAATTAAATTATAGTGAAAAAGTAATATTTAAACTAATAACTGAGAATACTGTATAACCAATGGCAGCATCTCAAATCTCCCAGAAAATAACAGCAGGGAAACGTGTAAATCGTCATACTTTCAACAACAGTATAAACTGCATTTAGAAAATGGCTGCAATTTTTCATGATGCATTTAATGTGCATATAAACGTACTGATTGGCATCAAATTTGCATGATGTGTCTTGAGATGCCAAGAGTGAGTAAATAATGACAGACAAACTATTTTGGCTGAACTATTCCTTTAAATGATATATAACTGAGAACTCCACTGAACCTCTTTACCTCTGAAACAGCGATAATATTTTCCTCAGAGCAGAGCTGTGCAAATCCCCCTGGATCACATTATCATCACACATCAGAGCGGTGAACGCTGTCACAAACCCTCAAACGTCCACTCACCTCCTCCCACTGGTGAATGTAGCGTATGAGCCGCGAGAGCCGCAGCAGCCGCAGCAGACTGAGGATCTTCGTGAAGCGTACGATCCGCAGAGCGCGCGCCGTCTTGTAGAAATCCGAATCGATGCGCGTCTCCACAATGAGGAAGATGTAGTCCACGGGGATGGAGGAGATGAAGTCCACCACGAACCAGGAGCGCAGATATTTGATCTTGATCTGCTGAGGGTCCAGAATGATCTCCGCGTTGTCCTCCTTCACGATTCCCGTGCGGAAGTTCAGCACCAGGTCCATGAGGAAGAAGGTGTCGGAAACCACGTTGAAGACGATCCACGGTGGCGTGTGCTCGTCTTTGAAGAAGGTGATGCCCACGGGAATGATGATTAGATTTCCCACCATCAGGAGCAGCATGGTGAGATCCCAGTAAAACCTGGAGGAGAATGACAGTGAGAAGTTTAACAATAGCTATGTTTCCATACATCTATTTTTATGTGCATTTTGGGATATCGCATAAAAAAACGCTGGAAGGAAATGCCAAGATGTGCATAAATTCTGAAAAATGCATATAATGCTCAAATGAAGTGGCTATATTTTTAAAGGCGACCTATTATGCCCCTTTTCGCAAGATGTAATATAAGTCTCTGGTGTCTCCAGAATGTGTCTGTGAAGTTTCGGCTCAAAATACCCCACAGATCATTTATTATAGCTTGTCAAATTTGCCCCTATTTGGGTGTGAGCAAAAACACGCCGTTTTTGTGTGTGTCCCTTTAAATGCAAATGAGCTGCTGCTCCCAGCCCCCTTTCCAGAAGAGGGCGGAGCTTTAACAACAACAATGCTGGAGAATCTCACGCAGCCAAAATGAGGATTGTCAGTAACGGTGTTCAGCCTTACATTGTTCAAACCGGAGTCGACACTGATGGAGAGACTCAGGAAGAAGTTACAACTTTTAGACGTTTCTGAATGGTTAGTGGATAAATTTATGTAGTTGCTGTGGAGTTGATTCAACTCATCGACTAGCATGTGCCGTCATGTTAATCTTTTGTGCAAATCCAGCGTTCGTTTGTAAAGCAGTCCGGCGTAAAATGACGGCATGTCAACAACACTCTACTACAACAACTCTTCCTCTTCTCTAAAGCAGCCCAACATGGCCTCACCTCCTTTGTTGTGTGTTCACGGGGGCGGGTTTTATGTAAATTTTAGGGTTAGTGATGTCACTAACCCAGGAAGAAGCTCGTTGTAGTCCCTACCAGCCATTTGTTGTAGTCCTTAAACAGAGAATTCTGTAAAAGTAAATATCTCTCTTTGCACTGAACTTTGATGCATGTTTGAGCTGTCTTAACTGAAAGCAACTTGCATTAACTCATCTTATAATATGACAGTGCCACTGTTTTGTGTCAAGATGCACTCCAGGCACTTTTATAAAAGCTACTTTAATGGCCTAATTGAACTAAAGCCTAATCCTGGCTTAATCTAAGCCCAATGTTTTCTCAAAGTAGCTGAAAGTTAGCATAACTTTAGTCTTTTGTACTCAAACTATCAGCAGAAACATCCACACTGCATCTTATTCTGTACATAAAACACATGAGCATGTGGCCATTTAATTACATACATGCAGCAAAGCGTATGCGTCTAGAATAAAGCATTGTGGAGGAAAAAACTGCGTTGATCAGCTAGTCTGTTGACCAGGTTAAGAACAGATTTTCACCAGTTAAGAATATTCAATTTCTTGTTAGAAGTATAAAGTATGTTTTGGATGCTTTCATGCTGGTTTTAGCATTACTTAAACTGGTCTACGTGCAACAACATCATCTTGACCTGGTCCTTCCTCAGTATTTTTGTCTTGTTTTCCAGTATAAATATCTAAACATTCTTAAATCAAGATAAATTTACTGGAGAAGCAAAATGACTTATGAAAATTAGGTTTGTGCATAAAGGATTAGTTCACTTCTGAAATAAAATTTCCTAATAATTCACTCATCCCCATGTCATCCAAGATGTTCATGTCTTTCTTCAGTGGAAAAGAAATGAAGGTTTTTGAGGAAAACATTCCAGGATTTTTCTCCATATAGTGGACTTCACTGGGGTTCAACGGGTTGAAGGTCCAAATGTCAGTTTCAGTGCAGCTTCAAAGAGCTCTACACGATCCCAGACGAGGAATAAGGGTCTTATCTAGAGAAACCATTGCTCATTTTCTAAAAAAAATAAAAATTATATACTTTTTAACCACAAATGCTCATCTTGCACTGCTCTGTGATGCGCCACACATTACGTAATCACATTGGAAAGGTCACGTGTGTCGTAGGCGGAAGTACCGATCCAGTGTTTACAAAGTGAACACACAAAGACTAAGTCAAATGGCCTTTACAAAAAAAGGTAAAACAACGATGTCGGACGATTTTGAAGTTGGAGGAGAAAATAAGATGGAGTTTTTCGGCCTACCGCGGTACTTCCACCTACGTCACGCGTGACCTTTCAACATAATGCGTTATCGCAGAGCAGTGCAAGACGAGCATTTGTGGTTAAAAAAGTATATACATTTTTATTTTTTTTTTAGAAAATGGCCGATGATTTCTCTAGAAAAGACTCTTATTCCTCGTTGAAGCTGCACTGAAACTGACATTTGGACCTTCAACCCGTTGAACCCCAGTGAAGTCCACTATATGGAGAAAAATCCTGGAATGTTTTTCTCAAAAACCTTCATTTCTTTTCGACTGAAGAAAGAAAGACATGAACATCTTGGATGAAATGGGGGTGAGGAAATTATCAAGAAATTTTAGTTCTGAAGTGAACTAATCCTTTAAAACAAGAAAGAAGAAAAAGGTTTGTTTTTCAGACCCCACTGGCAGATATTTCTTCTTTTGCCATTTTGCATCTTGATTTAAGAATGTTTACACATTTGTACTGGAAAACAAGACAAAATACTGAGGAAGAACAGCAGTTTTTCATGAGCTCACATAAATCACATGCTCATGATGATGCATAATTATTCAGAATGCAAATGCACGCACACACCTTTGTGACTAAGGAAATTCATTTCGGCAATAAATTCAAATTCCGTTCGCTGTGGATTTCAGCTTATGAATCGTAAGCGGGATGCACTTGAGATTTCAGCGATGAATTATGCTCAGAAAGTCATAACGCTGAATTCCTCATCGTTCTCCACGGTAAACACCGGAGTTTAATACATGCAGCGCGACCTCTCCCATCCTCAGGAGCGTCCACACCCGTGTGTGTGTGTGTGTGTGTTTAGTTATAAATTGCCCTCTTGGCCCAGTTGGTAATTGAATCTAGATTGGCTCTGTTGTTGGGCGATATATCCTCACGCCTCTATAGATTGCATAGAGAGAGAAGGTCAGTGTTGTGAACGGCTTGTCTGGTTCTGCTTGATTTACCCTCCCAAGTTTAGGCAGCCCATAAAAATCCATCGTCGGTTTGAAAGCCAATTTAAAGCCAAAGCGGTTCGATTCGCTCGTATCTGTGGAGATTTTCCTCTGAAATTCAAACACCCACCATTCAATATAGTTTATTTATTGTTTCTTTAAGCAATTTGTGGATGAATCACGACATCCTGAATAAACTCTAATTACAGTGGAAATTACACACACACACACACAACTGTTTGTGATGACTGAGCTGTGCACACACACACACACACACACACACACACACTGAAAACACTGACAGTAATTGGAATTCTTCAAAGTAGCGAGGGAATCCGGCGGTTCGCATCGCTGTCAGCGTGTGTGTTATATTTAGTGTGATGTTTCTGACACTGTTTGCTGAGGTTTAAAACCCAGGAGAACGTCACGCACATCACAGGAACGGCACATTCAACACTCGCAACATTTGTTCTTCAAACTCAGTATTCCCCAGCACACACACACACACACACACACACACACACACACACACACACACACACACACACACACACACACACACACACACACAGACACTAGCTAATGTGTAATCGACATTTGCCATTTTCTGCCAGTCCACTTTTGTGTCTCTGGTCGTGTTGACAGCTTTAACTAGGTCATCTGGACCCGATGATGTAATCCCAGCTAACAGGGAACGTTCTCTGAACGTTCTGGCAAGGTTCTCTCAACATTATGAACAAACCTTCTAGTAACGTTAACGTTCGTTCAAAGTTATCTGGTCTTTAAAGGATTAGTTCACTTCACAATTAAAATTTCCTGATAATTTACTCACCCCCATGTCATCCAAGATGTTCATGTCTTTCTTTCTTCAGTCGAAAAGAAATTTTGATGAAAACATTCCAGGATTTTTCTCCATATAGTGGACTTCACTGGGGTTCAACGGGTTGAAGGTCCAAATGTCAGTTTCAGTGCAGCTTCAAAGAGCTCTACACGATCCCAGACGGGGAATAAGGGTCTTATCTAGAGAAACCATCGGCCATTTTCTAAAAAAAAATAAAATTTATATACAAATGCTCGTCTTGCACTGCTCTGTGATGCGCCACGCATTACGTAATCACGTTGGAAAGGTCACGCGTGACGTAGGCGGAAGTACCGCGGTAGGGCGAAAAACTCCATCTCATTTTCTCCTCCAACTTCATTGTTTTACCTTTTTTTGTAAAGGGTGTTTGACTTAGTCTTTGCACGTTCGCTTTGTAAACACTGGATCGGTGCTTCCACCTCACGCGTGACCTTTCCAACATGATTACGTAATGCGTGGAGCATCACAGAGCAGTGCAAGATGAGCATTTGTGGTTAAAAAGTATATAATTTTTATTTTTTTTTAGAAAATGGCCGATGGTTTCTCTAGATAAGACCCTTATTCCTCGTCTGGGATCGTGTAGAGCTCTTTGAAGCTGCACTGAAACTGACATTTGGACCTTCAACCCGTTGGTAACTGTTTATTAAATTGATTATTAATAAATGTTCACCTTTTGATTATTATTGTTGCCTCTAGTAATTATGCATCTGATTTTTAATTTACAACCTATTTTGGGTTCATTTTTAAACAATAGTTGAGTTAAATAAAACTGCCCAGCAGTTTGGGACAAACATTTAACCCAACCGCTGGGTTAAAACAACCTAAACGCTGGGTTTTGTCCATTTTTAACCCAACTTGGGTTGTTTTCAACCCAGCATTCAGAGTGTATTAAAATGAAATAAAACATATTAGATAAAAAACTTAAATGAAAAAAATAATGAACAGAAATAAATGTTTAAGTACTATTATTACTAAAACTGAAATATTACAAAAACTAATAAAAATGATACAATCACACGACAATACTATAATAGTAGAGTATTTAAAGCAAATAATACTAAAATAACACTTCAGTATAACCACCACTAGACTGCTTTTCAAAGATATGAATGTGCAAAATGATTTACAATTTTAATTGTAATTTTCATTGTGAAGCTTGTTAAAGCATGAACATGAATTCTCTAAATCAAAGTTTTAAGGCAGGTCTTATTTTTCTAAGTGATGAACTTCTGCTCATATGTTACTGATGTAATTTCTAGAAACATTTGTGTTCAAGATCTAGATGTTTGTACATGTATATGAACGTTGTGTTGTGAAGGAGCATATTTTTTATGGATAGAAACCCCAACGTGCTCTATAAATACAGTGTGTGTGTGTGTTTGCGTACGTGTGCATTTAACAGTCAATCTCATGTTCTGAGACAGAAATAGACTCCATCCAGTATTTACAGTGGTTCCGCTCTCTCTCGCGGCACACAGCGTTTCTCTGACGTTAGACTATGAATTCCCCACACATCCAGAGAGAAGAAGAAAACAAGAGAGAGAGAAGACAACAGCATGACAGGAGGAACACAGACACAGAGAAAGTGCTCGAGTAAATCTCACAAACCTGTCAAGAACATGCACAATCAAAGGAAATTGCAAAGGTAAAGTTTGTACTGTAAAACTGGCACAACCAAACATAATTACAGAAGGTTTCCTGGAAAGATCAGTGTTTGGAAAGCACCACGAGGGCAGTGTTTATACTTTTTTAGAGGGAGAAATAGCCAAAATTGTGATTGGAGGAATTATTTTACATCAACATATTACACACTTCACCTTTAAAGAACATGAAGTCTATTAATTCATTAAGATTTTTTTGCATGGTGACATTTTCATGACAATTCAACACATTTACCCCCACATAATGCTGAAAAAATGGAATTTAAATTGTCAAGCATTTATTCATCTTTAATTTATACTATATTACGGTACCACTCAAAAGCTTGGGATCAGTACATTTTATTATTTTAAATATATTGATACTGAAGGATGCATTAAATTGATCAAAAGTGGAAGTAAAGACATTTATAATGTTATAAAAGATTCTATTTCAAATAAATGCTGTTCTTTTACACTTTCCTGAAAACAAAAACATGAAGCGCACAACTGTTTTCAACACTGATAATAATCATAAATGTTTCTTGAGCAGCAAATCAGCATATTAGAATGATTTCTGAAGGATCATGTGACACTGAAGACTGGAGTAATGATGCTGAAAATTCAGCTTTGATCACAGGAATAAATTACATTTTACAGTATATTCACATAGAAAACAGCTATTTTAAATTGTAATAATATTTTGTGATTTTTACTGTATTTTTAATCAAATAAATTCAGCTTTGATCACAGGAATAAATTACATTTTACTGTATATTCACATAGAATACAGCTGTATTAAATTGTAATAATATTTTGTGATTTTTACTGTATTTTTATTCAAAAAAATTCAGCTTTGATCACAGGAATAAATTACATTTTACTGTATATTTACACAGAAAACAGTTATTTTAAATGGTAATAATATTTCACATTTTACAGTATTTTTGATCAAATAAATTCAGCCTTGATGAGCAGAAGAGACTCTTTCAGAAACTTTTAGAAATCTTACTGATTCCAAACTTTTGAATGTTAATGAGAAAAATGCCAATTAATTTAATTAACTGTGAAAAAATAATGTTCTATTTTGAGAGATGACATGTGACCCAGACGTGTTTCCCTGAGATTCACCCGTTTAGTTTTGGGAATATTTGTTTAAAATGCGAAGAAGGACAAAACAGCAGATGGATGGAGGAAAATATCCATTAACAGAATGAGAAAAGAAGAAATGTCCACACACACACACACACACACACCTGAGATGAACCTCCATGACCTTTCCCTCATCCACTGCAGAGAAAGAGAGAGAGTCCTGTTTTCCTGAGAGGACGTCCATGACATGTTTTCACCTTTTGAGTGCCTTCAGCGACAAGATAAGCCTCTCTCCCTCTCTAAACACACACACACACACACACTCCAGCTGGCTGTCATCATGGAAAAACACGCAGGAGTCATGGCTGCACGAGAGGAGAATGAATGTGAATGAATGAATGTGAGAGAGTGTGTTTCATCCCGTCACTGTTTAACACTTATACAGTTTTTTTTGTTATATTCACTACAATAAACAATTAATCCATTTGACCCACAACACCCAAGCAACCCCATAGCAACACCCTGGCAACCACCCACACAATGGTGTGTCGTTTCAGTCTCTGACGGCCCGACTGAAGCAGCTCATTTATGAACATGAATTATAAGCAGCGTCCTCATGAATTATGCATTTTCTTGCTCTGGCTGTGTGTTTGTTTGTGAGGCGGCTGTTTGTTTTTGAGGTGGTTGTTGGCTCACAAGTTTGTTGTTTGTTCAAGAATCCCTCTCAGAAGTGGGGATGTGCCATCTGGCCACACACACACTCATGACACATTAAAGAGAGAGAGAGAGAGAGGATGTTAGATCATGTGGTATCAGACAGCTGCAGTATATTGTGCCGGTCTGAATTAGTCTTTTCTCTCGCACCCTGTCCAATCCACTGAGATTCAACTCTTATAGGAGACCCTGAACAGTATGGCCACATCTGTGTGTGTGTGTGTGTGTGTGGACACAAGGACTCGCCCCAAATGAGATCTCTTCATTTAATTTGGTTAATTATTTTTCTTGAGATCCACTTACGATGTTAGTAAAGTTTGTTTGCACCAAAAAAAACTGTGATGATTGACTTTTCCACCTTCTCTCTGGCCATTACTATTAAACGGACTGCTTTTTGAAGTCATGCAGAGAAATGATGAGGATAAGTGTGAACATTTTTACAATTCATCAATTTTAGGCAAAAGCAACCCCAGGAAACAGTGTTTAGGTGCACAAATAGTTTGCACACATGCGCGATGCCTTGTTTGCTGGAATTCTTTCTTCTGCCCGTCAGCACTGGGACCGCAGGACATCAGCTACTGTTCAAACCCACTTCACCAGATAAACTGAACGCAGAAGAGCACAGAGAGTCTGTCAGCGGACGGATAATGTTCTCTGAGTTACACTTAACCCCACTGAGGAACCAAGTACATACTTCAGAAGAACTCAACACTGCCACACACACACACAAGACACACATAAGATTTAGTATGAATTTAAGGACACTCTCATAAATAAATCATGAAGAAGTACCAAAGCATCATGAAAATACCATAAATGAGCATAAAGTCTTCTGAACTCATATGATAGCTGGATGTGAGGAACAGACCCAAACAAGTCATTATGAACTAAAATCTACAGCAACAACTATAAAATTTTACCCGCTCCTGCGCATATTACTATCACAACATTCACACCACTGTAAAATTACAGACGATAAGCATGTTACAACAAATAATAATAATATAACAAAATAATAATATAATACAGTAAAAACTTTCTACAGTCGTTATGTAACGAAAGTATGCTTCTCCTTTAGAGAAGAGTCACAGTACTCGTTTAATCTGTCTCTCTCGCCATCACTCTCTTTTAGGATCGCTGGTTATCTGTGCTGGAGTGTATTTCTGTTTCTATCACAGATATCAGCCGCTGAGTGAGATGGACAGAACGAAGAGGAATACCACAGCACCAGTGAGTGTATCTGAGAAAGTTTATCTCTAAATGAGACGAATGTGAGCTGGTAAAGAGAGTATTTCTGTGTGCGTGATAAAGAGAGAGGGATAGTGGAAGTGGAAGCTGTCTACCGTCACCTAACGAGAAGGTAACCTAATGTACAGGCACAAACACACGCCGTCACCTCCTGCTCAGACGCATACCATTATCCCACAGCAGCAGGTGATGTAATCAGCAAATGGAAAGAGCAGAATGAAAGCTGCTCGATCCCTTACAGCCAAACTGATCCAGAGAGAGAGAGAGATGTAGGAAATCCAGCATTTGATAGAAAACACTTTTATTTAAAAATACAAAACCATTATAACCATCAGATGGCAGCAGAGGACCATTAAATTTGGCTCATATTTTGTTTTTCACTCAGTTTCGCTTTTGAATACATATTAAACATTATAAAATCACTAGGTTTAAAAATACATTTAGTCAAGGTGAAGTATGAAGTATTCACAAAATCTCATGGAAAACAATAACTTTTCTTGGGAATGAATTACACAGAAAGCGAGCACCGCGCTCTCCCTTTATAATCACTGAAGCTGTCAGTTCAGCACACTTGTGAAAACTCACATTTTAGTCAATGAATCTAACTAAAGTGCACAATAAATCTTTAATTTACAGTGTGTTGACGCTTTTTTTCCACACAAAAGTGTGAAAACTGGTGGTCGAATTTCAGTTTGCCGAGGAGGAACACTGAGACACATCTTTTTTTTATGTCGTCTTACGTTTGAATAACTAAATTAACGCTATGCTTGACTATTTAAGTGATTATATTCTGATTATAAACTAAGTATTACACTATTGATGCTGTTAAAGCTACCTCAGGACATTGAAGATACTGACACATCAACAAGTGACGTCTCACCGGAACTTTTCCAGCTGGTTTATGTTATTGCGGAAGTTCTTAAGAAAGTTCTATAATGTATAATGATATAATGTTCCAGCAAGTCTGCTTAATGAATTACCAAACAAGCATGTCAAAATTATTCAGGAAAATAAGATTTTCTTATCAAGGTGATAAAATGTTGTGTACCAAAAATGAGTACACCCTCCTAAAAGTTACTAAATAAAACTAAATAATTTTTTTCTGGTGTAAGTTTAAGGCAATGTTTGATCAACAGGTAAGTATGCTGAACAAAAACATTTAAAGAGAAGTCTTTTCTTGACAATTAAAAGTGTTATATAGCCCACTGAATCATTCTCAGACTTAATGCTGACAACAATGGAAGCACTTGGGAGAGAACTGTCAGGAGACTTATTTCTTAGCACAAAAGAGGACAGTGGTACAAGAGGATTACCAAATCATTGTTTTAAGTGTGAAAATATAGCAAAAGTAACACAGAAATTCAAAAACAATGGCCTTGTGAAATAATCAGGCCTTCATTTTAAGCTTTCATTTAGTGATGAGGGATTTTTTTGCTAGACAAAGAGCAGGAGAAATACCAAGCGAGTGTCTCAGAGCCAGCAAAAGCTATGAAAAGAGTGACTGTTATTCTCACAGAGTAAGATGCAGCCTGCAGAAATGACATGCATGGTTGTTGTTCTCACTGGAACTATGTACTGTAGCCAAAGCACAATAAAGTCAGTTAGCCATTTCCAAAGCCCATATTTACAAAATATAGATTCTGGGAATCAATACTCTGGTCTCATGAGGCCAAATCAATCATTTTGGATCTAACAGCATCCAAAATGTTCTGGTGTTGCTAGAGGAGGAGTACAGTGAGAAGTGCCTGGTTCCCACAGTAAAGTTCAGTGGTAGTAAAGCTCTTATATAGGGATGTATGAGTGCTGAAGGTGTGAGGGCGTTGTGCTTTATCAATGCTGTCATGAATTCCCACACCACTGTGTAATTTAATACACAAACTTGAAACAGAAGATGTTACCCTTTCCTCATTCCCTGCATTGTTGGGCATTTTTTCAACATGACAATGAGGATATGCATTCTCCCAAGGTGAAAAACCTTCTGTGGACATGTATTGCACTCAATCTTAACACTCTTGAGCACCTGTGGGGGATTCTGTAGAGACGGGTTGAGCAACACTCCCCATTAAAGATCAGGGCATTTAAGGAGCTCATGATCCAGGAGTTAAACAGGACAGATGTGACAATTTGTCATGAACTTGTACACTCCGTGCCAAGAAGGGTCAGAGCAGTATATTCAAAATTATGGAGAGCATACTAAGTGCTAGAATATTATACATTTGTTGAAATAAATGTAGGGTGTACTCATTTCTGCAATCCTTAATTTAAACAAAATTGTCTAATTTACTTATTTTATGGCTATTAATGACATATATTTCTCCGTTTTTATTATGTATATGTTTAATACATTTTAGTTTTGCCATCTTTCCATGAATTGTATTAGTGATGATAAAGAAAATACATCTTTTGTATTTGTTCAGAGGGGGTGTACTCATTTATGCTGTGCACTGTACCGGCATGTTTTAGACCTAAAAGATGAAAAATAATCGTTCTTAATCTTTCTTCTGAGAGCTCTGACACAACCCTTTAAGATGCATTCAAGACAGAAATCCAATCACATACACAAAACTCTTCGCTCAACCAAGTATAAATGCATCTGTCTGTTCAGGCCACATACATAATCTTTGCTCCTCCCTATAGAAACATTAGCATGCCATACAGGAGTTATTTTCTTTCAGATGTTTTTACATCCTCAGATCCTGAAAGGTGAAAAGTAGTTAAATATACAATGAATGTCCTCGACTAGTCGACTAGCAGTCGTTCATTTAAGCGATTAGTTGACTAATCGCGCGTTTATTTTAAGAAACCGTATAAATCATAATAATGAGCCTTTAATTGCCTATATAAAATACATAGCCTAATCAGCGCTCAAACGCACATATAAAGTTTGCAGCAGTGCACCAGCAAACGTAATGATTATGACGTGAATAAACAGAAGGAGACTGTCGGAACATTTTAACAATTTATTGAAAGAAGTATTTTCTGTGTTTTTGGCTGCAGAGATGAAGTCGGCGATGCTGAGTCGTCATCTCCGCAGTAGTGCCTATATGCATGTTTAATATGGATTACATAACCTGAGAATATTTGTTTAAGATTTGAATTTGAATTCATTTCAAGCTTTCCATAGATATATTTCTCATGTCTGTGAGGCAAGTATATGCTGAGTTTCGAATTATTTTTGTGACGCGCTCAAGTTCACTTGAGACCAAGACGGCAGAAAGCGGCATTCTGATTGTTTTCATTATTTTACACAAGCACAACGTTTTGTTGTTATTGTGAGTTTACAGAAATAAAACCATTTACAGTTTCGAATGCTGGATTCTGTATGACCAAAAATGATGGAGTATTTTAAGTTAAATGCAAGTGATCGCACCGGCGCCTCCATGTCATGCAGTAAGCGTGCTCTCCACACAAACACTTGGATATGCACCAAATAATAGCACACATTTATCTAGGTTAACGTTAGAGTGAGTGGACTTATAAAGTTGCTACTACTTACATATTTCAAGTGATAAGCCATATTTGAGGTCGATGAATTACAGGCGAATGTTTGGATTTCCTGCCCGTTAACGATCTGTCCGTCACAGATTGCATGTTTTCGGGTTTTTTCTGCAACTAACCAAAAATTCCACTTTTGGCCGACTAAGCCTCTTCTCGTCAACTAACAATTAGTCGACTATTAGGGGGCAGCCCTACAATTAATGCTGCTAATATTTTCAATAGCCAAACTCTCCAAACTAACCACTTACGCACTTTTTGATTATTTCTGAATTAGGAAATTATTATAATGCTGCCAAAGATAAATTTCGAGAAACAGAAATGAGTCCCTGCATCTTCTGGTCAGAGTCGTTTTATTAATTTTTCACGTGACAGAAGCAAAAAGGAGCGGATCTTTTATGAGTAAACCATCACTACCATAGCATTTACACCAGCAAAAGAAACCTAATCAACACTAGGTACAGTGTGACAACATGCATCTAGATGCATTTCAGTGGTTGCTTACAGAAGCAAAAACAGCATTTGCACAGATTTGTCCTGTTTGTTTAGGGTGTCAATCATCTCTAGGATGTGTGTACTAAATGATGCAACCTATATTCTGATCACAACGGTGCTTGACTGAAGTGTTAAATGAAGCTGGTGACCGAAACTCTTGATATGCATGACAGAATTTACCTAAATGACAAATAACGGAACTGGAAAACATTTCATTTCACACTGTAAAGAAAAATAGCGCTCTCTCCTGAGACACACGTGTGTGTGTGTGTGTGTGTTTGCACATGTGTGTCAGATCCATCTTGCTACTTCCTTGTCATCCGCGGCTCTTAACCGAGTCTGAAATACACAGAAGATCCAGCAACAAGCTCGATGCAGCGATCAGAGGGGCACTTACCCTTCCACATGACCTACACACACACACACACACACTTACACTTTATTCTTAGTACAGTGTGTGGTTGATTCTGGCTGCGAGTGAGTGAGACGCCGCTTCGCCGTCTTATCTGCTCATGTCTCAACTTTAAGAGTGGCTGTCAATCATCTCTCCATTGAGCCTTTAAGCAAACAGTCTCCAAAACACTGCAAATGACAAATAAATGATCGACACTTGTGATTTCCATATGAATGTGTGTCGTGAGAATTAAACAGAACTGAGTGCAGACGATTTTTATCTCTGGGGTTTTGAAGAAAATGACATAGACCCTTAAATAAAACCCCTTTAAAGGGGTCATGACATGAAAAATCAAATTTGCCTTGATCTTTAGACATATAAACGGTCTTTGTAGTTTCAGAGCTTAAAATGCCTCCTCATTATAAACAAAGCATTTATTTAATCGTTTTTGATATTGCAGGATCTGTGACGTCACACAGGCAAATTAATTTGCATATGCCCGCCTTCAGAGCAACACATCGACAAATAGTTATACATCATCGCATCATAGGCCCCTCCCACTGGCGTTCAGTCGCTTAACGGCTGACATTTGCCTACACTAGATGTGAGCGTCGCGTCAAAAGCGAATAGAAGCCATTATAATCACTGATGCTGTCTACACTGATACAGTATTATCCAGTATTACAATTATCCCAAGGTAATGATTCATATTGTTAGTTAATGTTAATACTATTCTAGGTGTCTGTCCAGGTGTTCAGAAAGACATTGCCGATTTGTCAATTTGAACGCACAACCACAAAATGTTTGCGGCCAATTCTGCTTGGAAAAATCGGTTGAATCTATCTGCAAGAAATGAAGCATGTCACAGATATGAGGAACTGATCCTGGAGGCGTTTTGTTCTTTCAGAAACGCTGACACCTTCTATACAGTGTGTCCTCTCGCCGAGGCTGTAAATTGGTGTTGTGTAGGACTAGATTTGAAGAGAAAAGATGAAAAATAATGTGTTCAACCCCATACTGAAAAGAAAAACACAAGCGCTGCGTCTGTGGAGACTAACAGCTCTGTTACTCTCACATCAAAACTCATGAAGCACTAGTGTTGTTATTGTTAAGTACAGCTAAGTAAAACGATTAAAAATCTTTTTTGTTAATTGAAATAAAGCTGAAAAAAATGGAATATAAATTATTGATGAAATAAAAATAGAAATGTTGCCTTTGCAACTAACTGAGATAAAAATAATTGAGGGTACGTTTACACGACAACGATATGCTTAAAATGGAGAAGTTTTTCTTTTGAGTTTTCAATGTACAGACGACACCATTGTCAAAACAATCCCCATTCACACAAATCCGTGAAAATGACTAAAAATGCTATATTCTGCTGGCATGCCATTAGATGGCGATGAAAACTATAGACTGAACATGTAATGCGCATGTGCAGGACGTCATCGTTTTCACAGATTCGCGTTTTTGTTGTTTACACAGAGACCGTTTTCAAAAACTTGCACTCAAAAAAAATAGCATTTTCAGGCCACCAAAACGCTGTTGTCGTGTAAATGAACGGCCAAAACGCATAAAAAGTTTTCCGTATTTAGTTGAAAACGATGTCGTGTAAACGGCCCCTCAAAGTTGAAGTAATAAAATTACTAAAACTGAAATAAAAATAAATTAAAGCTAAATAGAAATACACATAACAAAATTACCAAAACTTTAACTAAAATGAAAATATAAATATAAAATCAAATTTAAAATATTAATAAATACTATAATAGTATATAAATAATACTGCATTAACACTAGTATCTACACATCATATGAGCCTCACAGGGAAATGATAATAATCGTCAATTTCAGCACCACTCACAGCATCAAACTTTAAAAAAACAATGATTGTTACTAATTAGCTTTTTGCCAAACACTCCCATCACCCCGCCCCCTGTTCATCATTGGCCAAACAAAAAATAAGTCCCGCCCCAAGCACACATGTCAGAAGGGTCATATCACTCGGGAAATCAAATATCCAGTCAGTGACTTACTAATAATTGTATTAATAATCTGCATTATACTGGAATACGAGAAAGTATTTTAATGTTGATAAAATGACACATATAAACTTTAAAGTCACCATGAAATCAAAATGGACAATTCTTGTTTTTTTATGGAATATCGCAGTAATGATTTATCCGTGTCGATCATTATTGTGTTAAATTTATAATCTTGAATCAGAATATCTTCTCCTCCCTCTTGCAGCATCTCTTCTCTTCTCTGATGACGAGGGCGGGGCAACCTGTCACTCACATGAGATCCACCAATAGCAAACCACAACCATCAAATCAATTCCCCACAGACAAAATCAAGCCCCGCCCTACATTTGTTCTTGTTTGCGAAGCCGTTTCACTTGGATATGTGTCTCTATATGAAAAAAAAAGGCTATTGCAACTTTTGTTTCATGTTGACATTAATACGAAGAAAAAAGCAACAGTCCTCAAACACAAAAGCATTTTCAGGCGAGCGGTGTTGGCATGTGTCCCGTTCGGTAACCTCTCTGTAAGTGAGCCCAGGTCACGGCATTATTTCAATCACTCTGCTGCTCCATCTCTCCCCTCCGTCTCTTATCGTCCCATCAGCGCCGCATTCCTATCCCTCCATTAAATAAATTGTGTTGTAATAATCCGCTGTGCTACGTGCTGCTGATATTGGTGGCCTTTTTGATTACCCCACTTTCAGTCCATCCAGGGCACTCGATAATTCCTACTTTACCTTCACTGAATTAGAGCACAAGGAGGGGCAGTCGGTCACTCTTTCAGGGCTTCTTCTCAGAAGTTTTGTTTTACATTTTTACATTGAAGACGCCACATTCTTCATTGTTTAAGAAAGATGTTTGCAAACGACACTTATATACAGTATGTATGTTGCAGGTCGTTCCAAATGAACACATCCTGCCAAGTGAAGTGATCTTCTACAGATGTGCCCTTCTGAGTGTGTAGTAAGCAGTGATCACTTCCTAGAGAACTGGAACACAGTTTCTTTCGTGCACTAAAAAAAAATGTAAGTAAACAATCTCCATGATTGGCTAACTTCTGCACATCAACATAGTCGACGCTGTCGTTCATCAGGGCTGATGAATATTGAGTAGGTGTTATGCAAATGTAGGCGGTCGTATGTTAATGAGAAATCAACTGCACCCTGTAGCCGTGTAATAAGCTGATTTTCTCTAATGTCCCCTGATAGTGTGTGTGAGCAGGTATACAGAGCCAGTCTGCCTCGCCTCATTCGCAAATAAATCAGGTGTGAGACACGATCACAAACCTGCAAGACCCAAACAAATCAATAGAGAAACGCAGCCAACAATCAAGTGCAATCAAAACCTGGGGAGAGGATCAGACACTGTCATTTGAGCTGGGAGTCAAGTGTGTGTGTGTGTGTGTGTGTGTGTGTACTGTACATGATCATCCACTGCAGCGGTTCAGCTCCAATCACTCCTGTCCTATAAACGAATTCAGCACAGAAACTGATGCGGAAAACGCGGAAGGAATCGCGGAATCCAGTCATAAAAATGGAATTAACTGTATAACACGGAATGTCACGTAATTTATCAAATTTTTGATGAATACATAAAAAGTAGGTCAGTACACTTAAATCAGATTGTGATATAGACTAGTGTCTGTGAATATTAAACTGCAAAAAGACTATTTAAATATGAATCCTGCATGCTCTGTGTCTCTGTGTGAATGAATGGCGCAGACGCGCAGTTTCATTTAACACACACACTGAAGCACACGTGACGCTTGCGGTGTTTTTGGCCTCTGCCGCCTCACTGTATGAGGATATGAATGCATGAACTTCATCTCCAGAGTCAGTTCATCAGCATTTTACCGTTTCATTTGAGAGAAACTATTGTCATTTCATAAACACACAGAAACTCGAAGGTCTTCACTGCATGCTTGTTGACAGACATGCTTTTTGATAAATTAAAATTTAATTAAACCATTAAAATGGAATCCAGAAAACTTAAAACAGAAAACACAGAATTTAGTAAATATAAAACTGAATTTGAGAAAAAAATAAAATAAAACGTATTTCATAGGGTCTTAAAAATTAAAAAACTTTTAATAAATTGTTGTTAAATTGTATGTTTCATGATTTCAATTAATTTGACACGCTTTCTGATTACTAAAATTTTATTTAACCATTAAAATGGAATCCAAAAAAATTAAAACTTAAAAAAAATAAAATAAATAAATAAATAAATAAATCCAGAAAAATTAAAACGGAAAAAACAGAATTTCGAAAAAAATAAAACTTAATTTGAGGAAAATAAATAAATAAAACATATTTCATAGGGCCCTAAAAATGTCGTTTTTGTTAAACTTTTAATAAATTGTTGTTAAATTGTATAAGTTTCATGATTTTAATTAATAAAATAAAATTTAATTTAACCATTAAAAAGGCCCTAATTATGCATGGCTTACATCAACAAACTGTACTGCATCAATGTTCTTTAACATGAAATTAAATTTTACTTCAGTCATGTGACAGGTTTCTGAGTGTAAAAGGATATTCAACACAGAAATAGTAAAAAAGTGGGATATCAATATCAGATATCAAGACCTGAATTTGAGTTTTACAAACATGATGGTCAAATATGGGCTCTGGGAAAAATAGCGTAAATAATAATAATTGTAATGAGCATGCTCTGTTTTGGTTTAGTTCCTGTTTCCTTTGTTCTTATTTTCCTGCCACTAGTTTGTTTCTGTGGTTACTGATGAGTTACACACCTGCTTCTTTTTCTGTTAATTATCTTCCCCTGTGTATTTAAGCCCTCAGTTCCTGTGTTTCATTGTTCCATAACGTCATATTGCATGGTTATGTTATTCTCCTTCGATCTTCTGAGTGTTTATTTTGGATTTATTAAAGACTGTGTTTTTGTTCTTACTCCTATTTGTCATGGGGGATTAATCACAATTATTTTATTCTACTGACAGACATTGTTTTATGTTTCTCTTCAGGTTTATACAGCTAACAGGACTAATGGTGGAAAGAAAATACATATATTTACATATGAAAGCACATATTTATGTATATTTAAATATAAATATTGTATATTTATTTTTTCGAACCTACAGTAACTAGCCCGTAAATGATGTCAGTCCAAAAAGGAAAATAACTTGAACACACTTCCCATAATTCATTATTAGGAACTTCCCGAAGGGATCTAATGTTTATAATCACAGTCACTTCACATGAAGAAGAATAGAAAGCAAAGCAGCCACACAGGAAGAAAAGGAGTGAGTGAAAATGAGAATATGACTTTAATTTGTCCCTAATGCCGTTAACCATTTTTATCAGGAGATCTGTACAGTAAGTGCGCTTATCACCTCTAAGTTTGGTTCAGTCACAGATATCAGAAAACGGCTCGCTCGCCTTGACGCAACACCTCTTACTGTACAACATCGCACAAAATTACCTCTGCACAGATGTTTCTGCTGGAATAAAACCAACCAGATGAAGAACACATTGCACAAGTGTAACAAAAGAACATTTTATCTGGAAAGCATCACTGCACTCAAACCACAGTTTCTCTGTGTAGAAAACATCAAACTCTAATGTGCATTCTGTATTCTAAAGCTGCTCCACTTTGCTTTAATGAATTCAACTAGATCTGAAGAAAGAGAGAGAGAGTCAGAGAGAAAATAAACCAGCGAGAGATGATTTCCTTCTAATTTTCTGCGGTGAAGGTATTGTCCCTTTTGGGAGACGTGCGGCTGGTTATGCAGGATGAATAAAAGGGTGGAGAGAGAAGTTTGTGTGTGAGAAAGAGAGACAAAGATAAAGAGGTGGAATTAATTGATCAGACCAAATTAACCCCTAATGATTCCTCAAGTTCAGTCACAGGTTTGCCTTTTTCAGACTGTGATGGATTAACAGCATCTTTAGTGCAAAAAACATGTTCTTTCTCATCCGCTCTCAAGGGCTTCAAGACTGCTCTGTTAAGCAAAGATGTTATTTCAAGCAAAAATGAGGGTGAGTAAATGATGACTGAAGCTTCATGTCGTTCCAAAAACCTGCATGATGGTGGAACACAAAAGGAGATATTTTGAAGAGTGCTTATGAACTCCCTGTGGTTTTCCGTCAAAATAAAAGTTTGATGGTTTAACGTTTGAAAATAAGCGATTTCTGAGAAACAATGTTGATATCGGAAATCAACCCAAACAAACACGCCCCTCCCTTCATTGCTCCGCCCTAAAATGCACGAACACGCAATGCAACAGTGGATGTCTTTTTATCATAGCTGAAGAAAAGCAAAATAATGCTTCACGAAAAATAAAGCAAAGATGACGAACGAACAACAAGGGAGAGCAAAAAATAAGCATACAGTACATAAAGAACATACAAACTTTTCTAATATTAACGCGGGTCACTCTCTCTCCTCCATCATGAGCGGACACACCTCCTACTGCTGATTGGCTCACTCTCTCTCCTCCATCATGAGCGGACACACCTCCTACTGCTGATTGGCTCACTCTCTCTCCTCGCCCATGAGAGGACACGCCTCCTGCTGATTGGCTCACTCTCTCTCCTCCCCATCATGAGGACACACCCCCTATTGCTGATTGGCTCACTCTCTCTCCTCCCCTATCATGAGAGGACACGCCCCCTACTGCTCATTGGCTCACTCTCTCTCCTCGCCCATGAGTGGACACGCCCTACTGCTAAATGGCTCACTCTCTCTCCTCCCCCATCATAAGCGGACACGCCCCCTACTGCTGATTGGCTCACTCTCTCTCCTCCCCATCATGATGACACGCCCCCTATTGCTGATTGGCTCACTCTCTCTCCTCCCCTATCATGAGAGGACACGCCCCCTACTGCTGATTGGCTCACTCTCTCTCCTCCCCGGCCATGAGAGGACACGCCCCCTACTGCAGATTGGCTCACTCTCTCTCCTCCCCCAACATGAGTGGACACATCCCCTACTGCTGATTGGCTCACTCTCTCTCCTCCCTCATGTGTTGACACGCCCCTACTGCTCATTGGTTCACTCTCTCTCCTCCCCCATCATGAAAGGACACGCCCCCTACTGCTGATTGGCTCACTCTCTCTCCTCGCCCATGAGTGGACACGCCCCCTACTGCTGATTGGCTCACTCTCTCTCCTCCCCCATCATGACAGGACACGCCCCCTACTGCTGATTGGCTCACTCTCTCTCCTCCCCTATCATGAGAGGACACGCCCCCTACTGCTGATTGGCTAACTCTCTCTCCTCGCCCATGAGTGGACACGTCCCCTATTGCTGACTGGCTCACACTCTCTCCTCCCCTATCATGAGAGGACACGCCCCCTACTGCTGATTGGCTCACTCTCTCTCCTCCCCCATCATGAGTGGACACATCCCCTACTGCTGATTGGCTCACTCTCTCTCCTCCCTCATGTGTTGACACGCCCCTACTGCTCATTGGTTCACTCTCTCTCCTCCCCCATCATGAGTGGACACATCCCCTACTGCTGATTGGCTCACTCTCTCTCCTCCCTCATGTGTTGACACGCCCCTACTGCTCATTGGTTCACTCTCTCTCCTCCCCCATCATGAAAGGACACGCCCCCTACTGCTGATTGGCTCACTCTCTCTCCTCGCCCATGAGTGGACACGCCCCCTACTGCTGATTGGCTCACTCTCTCTCCTCCCCCATCATGACAGGACACGCCCCCTACTGCTGATTGGCTCACTCTCTCTCCTCCCCTATCATGAGAGGACACGCCCCCTACTGCTGATTGGCTAACTCTCTCTCCTCGCCCATGAGTGGACACGTCCCCTATTGCTGACTGGCTCACACTCTCTCCTCCCCTATCATGAGAGGACATGCCCCCTACTGCTGATTGGCTCACTCTCTCTCCTCCCCCATCATGAGCGGACACGTCCCCTACTGCTGATTGGCTCACTCTCTCTCGTCCCCCATCATGAGTGGACACGCCCCCCTACTGCTGATTGGCTACAAGTGTGTTGTTCTGCTCGGTCTGATCCACTTTCAACAGCGTTTCTCAGAAATCGCTTACTGTACCTTTAAGACAGCCAAACATATTAGTATTGTAATTTTAAAATTGTAATGCTAAAAAAAGATTAAATATTTCTTAAATACTCATTTTTTATTGTATTACTATTGTAATATTTCTTCTTATTTCTCTCTGTTATAAAGGCTCAATTTAAGGCTGGATAAAATAAACACAAGACAAGAAAATACTTTAGAGATGGAAATGAGACTATAGATTTGATTATGGTCCCTTTTAATCCTTATTTGCTCTCTGAAAACATACACTCAGTCTCTCTTGTCCTACACAAATCATATTATACAATATGCCTGAAGCTTCAAGTGACAAGCATAACGCCTACAGCAACGTCTCAGTATCACACAAGCTCTTCCTTCCTGCCGCTGATCACCATCAGTCATGGAACTTCCTGTGTTTTAAATCACAGTATAAAAGCATTTAGGCTTTCTATCATGACATCATTCTTTTCTGCCAGCAACACCAACATAAATAACACGTCCTGTACTGCAGATGTGGCCCGGGCAACACACAGTCACGCATTACAGTGTCCGTTACAGCGTAATTCCATTAATGAGCGTGGAGAGATACTAACGAGCAACATGCACTTAATCTATAATTATTTTGTGGAACTGCGGGTAATTACACAACATTACTGCTATTGAAAATAATTATATTAAGATGCAAAAAAGACACAGCAATTGCCAAGTGTTCATTTTAACTTTGCATTGCTCAATCAAACAGGTGAGGTGAATTCCACAAAACCATGTCCATGTCACATTTCACCACAAAATAATAAATAATAAATCATATTTTGCAAGAAAATGAAGCAATTTAGATTGTAGGACATTATTTTCATGACAATAAGCACTTTTTCTAAAAAAGAAAAACAAACAAACCCATTATTGTAGTGTGTTTGAGGTTATTCTCATTATTGTCAATAAGATTCATATTACCATGATACAATATTTTTACTGTATTACTACATAAAAAAATGTTCAGTGATTTTTTAAATTCAAATCAGCATAAAGAACATCTATACATCTATCTACTGACATCAGAACATCTATAATACTTTTAAATAATGTAAAATAAATGCAATTTAAATTTAAATAATGTTGTTGTTTTTGCTTCATTTTCTTCAATGCAATTTTTATTTACCCCATAATTGAAATAAATAAATATGACCCAGACATGCTTGTGCTCTCGAGAAGCTGATTATGAGATTTTTCTGTTTATACCATCTGCATTGTGATTTATGGAAGCTTGTTTACGCAACTAAATAAAAAAAAAAAAAAATTAAAGGTAATTGTGACTTTTTATCTCACAATTCTGACTTTTTTTCTCAGAATTGCAAGATTTAAACTCGAATATTGTAATTATAAAGTCAGAATTGAGAGATATAAAGTCGCAATTCTAACTTTTTCTTGCAATTGCGAGTTTATATCATGCAATTCTGACTTTATAACTCACAATTCTGACTTCATATCATGCAATTCTGACTTTATAACTCACAATTCTGACTTCATATCATGCAATTCTGACTTTATAAGATGCAATTGTAAGTTTATATTATACAATTCTGACTTTATAATTCACACTTATAGAATTGTGAGACATAAACTTGCAATTCTGAGAAAAAACGTCAGTCTTTTTATCCTCACAATTGGACAGTATAACAATTTTTGAGTTTATATCACAATTCTGAAAAAAAAAGAATTGCGAGAAAAAAGTCAGAATTGCGAGATATAAACTCGCAATTGCGAGAAAAAAGTCAGAATTGCGAGACATAAACTCGCAATTGCCGGACATAAACTCATAATTGCGAGATATAAACTCGCAATTGCGAGAAAAAAAGTCAGAATTGCGAGACATAAACTCACAATTGCGAAACATAAACTCACAATTGCGAGAAAAAAGTCAGAATTGTGAGATATAAACTCACAATTGCGATAAAAAAGTCAGAATTGCGAGATATTAAACTCACAATTGCGAGAAAAAAGTCAGAATTGTGAGAAAAAAGTCAGAATTGCGAGATATTAAACTCACAATTGCGATAAAAAAGTCAGAATTGCGAGAAAAAAGTCAGAATTGCAAGTTTATATCTTGGACTTCTGACTTTATAACTTGCAATTCTGACTTTATAACTCACAATTCTGACTTTATAACTTGCAATTTTGACTTTAGAACTAATCCAGCTAATCACTATGAAAGCTTCTTTTCGCCATGAAATAAAAAATTAAAAACTTAATTGCGACTATTTTTCTCGCAATTGTGGGTTTAAATCTCGCAATTCTGAGAAAAAAAGTCAGAATTGTGAGATTTAAACCCACAATTGCGAGAAAAATAGTCGCAATTAATTTTTTAATTTTTTATTTCATGGCGAAAAGAAGCTTTCATAGTGATTGGCTGGATTAGTTCCACCTTGTCGTTGCATTGCACACACTACAAGATCACGTGCCAATAATATCAAACAGGTCTGAAAATATTGCAGCGTCAGTGACCTGCTCATATTTAACAAGCATCGGCGACCACAACGAGCCGCGATCCAGGGGCTTTGTTGCAGACCTTTAAAATCTGTCTGCGACAGCAAAATCCAGCCAAAAGTTGTGTAGTGTGAGCTTGCCTTTAGATGCACCACTGCTTTTCAACATTTCAATTACTGTGGTCACTTTCTTTTATGAAGTTTGCAGAAGCGCATCTCGCTCATTAGAGCTGGCGAGCGTCTGATCTGCGCTGATCACCGAATCCGTTGCGTGACCTGTGTGGAAGGGGCGAAGGCATCAATCGAATGACTGAATTACAGTGATACGGATAAATCTGTGCATACGGATGGATGGAGACATGGAGGATTTTAATTGCAGGTTTCATAATCACAGAGTCACCGGGTTTAAGTGCAGCTACTACAGGGGTTCATTTTTATGCATACGGCATCACACTAATTACATGCCCATTACGCAACAGCAGACATGAGCCACCTCTGATGCAAAACTTCCTTTATTTGTCTTTTTCCAAAGCCAGTTATGAGAGGAGACCGCGGCAAATCTGTCTCTGCTCAATGACTTGGGAACAGATACTGCAATGGGAGAGCATCGCAAGTACTTTAAGAGCATGACAAGATAAATATATGGTGGATGACACGCTAAACAGAAGAGGATTTTGGAGTGTATTGTGTAAGGAATGAGCTGATGCCATAGAGGGAGGGACCAGATAAGCTCTGTTCCAAAACCTAGTGAGCGGACTACCTAGACAGCATTTTAAGGTGCCAAAAGTAATGTAAGCAACAACATATTGCTGGTTTGGTCAAATTGCAAGGTATCACAACACATACTGTTCACATATAAAGCAATCCCAGAATGCATTGTAAAAAAAATCATTGAAAAAAAAATCCTAGATGGTGAATGGCATCAAGAGTGACTATAATTGTATAATAGTTCAACAAGTGCTGTCACAAGAGCGGTGATATTCAGCAAAAGAGCACTCTGTCTTGTGTGATATTGCTTAAAAATATTTGGAAATTATATTTGATTTACTACTAAAATGATAATACTTTTACCTTTTCTTCTAATTTCTTTTTAATGTATTTTATTTATTTATTTATTTTTTTTTCTATTGCCCCTTTTTTTGTCAAGCACTTTGAATTACCAATGTGCATGAAATACAATAAATAAACAAAATAAATAAACTACACTCTAAAAAATGCTGGGTTAAAAACAACCCAAGTTGGGTTGAAAATGAACAAACCCAGTGGTTGGGTTGATTTAACCCAGCGATTAGGTTGTTTTAACCCAGTGATTGGGTTGTTTTAAACCAGTGATTAGTTGTTTTTGTTGTTTTAACCCAGCGATTGGGTTGTTTTTGTTGTTTTAACCCAGCGATTGGGTTGTTTTTGTTGTTTTAATCCAGCGATTGGGTTGTTTTAAACCATCGATTAGGTTGTTTTAACCCAGCGATTGGGTTATTTTAAACCGTCGATTGGGTTGTTTTTGTTGTTTTAACCCAGCGATTGGGTTGTTTTAACCCAGCGATTGGGTTGTTTTAAACCAGCGATTGGGTTCTTTTAAACCAGCGATTAGGTTGTTTTAACCCAGCGATTGGGTTCTTTTAAACCAGCGATTAGGTTGTTTTAACCCAGCGATTGGATTGTTTTAAACCAGTGATTAGTTGTTTTTGTTGTTTTAACCCAGCGATTGGGTTGTTTTAACCCAGTGATTGGGTTGTTTTAACCCAGTGATTAGTTGTTTTTGTTGTTTTAACCCAGCGATTGGGTTGTTTTTGTTGTTTTAACCCAGCGATTGGGTTGTTTTAACCCAGTGATTGGGTTGTTTTTGTTGTTTTAACCCAGCGATTGGGTTGTTTTAAACCATCAATTAGGTTGTTTTAAACCAGCGATTGGGCTGTTTTAACCCAGCGACTGGGTAGTTTTAACCCAGCGATTGGGTTGTTTTTGTTGTTTTAACCCAGCAATTGGGTTGTTTTAACCCAGCGATCGATAGAGGTTTAATTATTAATAATAATTTAACTTATTAATAAATGTTCATTTATTAAACATGTTAATAAATGTTAATTTCCAACATACTTTGGGTTCATTTTAAGCAAGCATATAGTAATTTTTAAACAATAGTTGAGTTAAATAAAACTACCCAGCAGGTTGGGCAAACATTTAACCCAACCGCTGGGTTAAAACAACCCAATCGCTGGGTTTGTCCATTTTCAACCCAACTTGGGTTGTTTTTAACACAGCATTTTTTAGAGTGTATATTATAGTCACCATGAAATCAAAATTGACCATTCTTATTTTTTACGGAATATTGCAGTGTTTATTCTAAATGATTTATCGGTGCACATCATTATTGTGTTAAATTCATGTTCCTCATAATCTTGAATCAGAATAACTTCCCCTCCCTCTTGCAGTGACATCTCTTCTCTTCAACCTGTCACTCACATGAGATCCACCAATAGCAAACCACAACCATCCAATCAATTCCCCACAGACAAAATCAAGCCCCGCCCTACATTTGTTCTTGTTTGAGAAGCGTTTCACTCGGATATGTGTCACAACTTCAGCTTCACTTTAAATACTAAACTCTATCATCATCTCTTGTTATGCTTCAAGTTAACAGTGCTGTTTTGTGTGGCGCACATCACACATAATTGCTTCCAAAAGTCTCTTCTAAGAGGATGCTGACTTAAAAGGTAGCTGCTTAATGAGCAAAGCAGCTCACTAGGTTTAGGAACAGAGCTACAGAATGAAAAGGGGGGTCAGTGAAATATCCCAGCCTCGGTCTGAAGAATGCTGTGTGGTCTTTATCTTCTGTAATGATGCTCTGGTGTGTGACCTTGCTGTGGTAATTACAGAGGTATATGCAGGAGGAGATTAGGCCTGTAATCAGCGCTGGAAATTCAGTCTATTGTGTTCAGAGGCAGAGAAGCGACGATACTATTATCAACAATGAGGAGAACACCAGCATGGCTATGAAAGATCAGTGTGCTTAAAGGAATATTTCAGGCAAAAATGAAAAATCTGTCACTATTTATATGCCCTCATGCTGTTATTAGAGAGTCTTTACGCAGGTCTTTTCCATAATAATCTTTCCTTCCACCAAAGCTCTGAAATCTCATTCACAATCTCATTCAGATTCAAAAACGGTGCTTTGCAGGTCATTGACGCAAAAACAGTGCTGGTTCTAATATGTGTCTAAAGCGAACAAATGAGATGTCATAGCTTCGGCAGATGGGAATATTATCTATAATAAGCTGAAGAGATGTTCTTCAAAAAAGAGAGTAAATATTGACAGAACTTTCATTTTGTGGGGAGATTTGTATATTCCTTTAAAGGATTAGTTCACTTCAGAATTAAAATTTCCTGATAATTTACTCACCCCCATGTCATCCAAGATGTTCATATCTTTCTTTCGTCAGTCGAAAAGAAATGAAGGTTTTTGAGGAAAACATTCCAGGATTTTTCTCCATATAGTGGACTTCACTGGGGTTCAACGGGTTGAAGGTCCAAATGTCAGTTTCAGTGCAGCTTCAAAGAGCTCTACATGATCCCAGACGAGGAATAAGGGTCTTATCTAGCAAAACCATCGGCCATTTTCTAAAAAAAAATAAAAATTATATACTTTTTAACCACAAATGCTCGTCTTGCACTGCTCTGTGATGCGCCACGCATTACGTAATCATGTTGGAAAGGTCATGCGTGACGTAGGCGGAAGTACCGCGGTAGGGTATCTCATTTTCTCCTCCAACTTCAAAATCTTCTGACATCGTTGTTTTACCTGTTTTTTGTAATGGGTATTTCACTTAGTCTTCGCTTTGTAAACACTGGATCGGTACTTCCGCCTAAGTCACGCGTGACCTTTCCAACGTGATTACGTAATGTGTGGCGCATCACAGAACAGTGCAAGATGAGTATTTGTGGTTAAAAAATGAGAAAAAGACCGATGGTTTCTCTAGATAAGACCCTTATTCCTCGTCTGGGATCATGTAGAGCTCTTTGAAGCTGCACTGAAACTGACATTTGGACCTTCAACCCGTTGAACCCCAGTGAAGTCCACTATATGGAGAAAAATCCTGGAATGTTTTCCTTAATTTCTTTTCGACTGAAGAAAAAAAGACAAACATCTTGGATGACATGGGGGTGAGTAAATTATCAGGAAATTTTAATTCTGAAGTGAATTAATCCTTTAAAGCAGTCTCTCAGATTATTTAACTCAAATTGCAACGTCTCCCTAGCTGCGTAACTTTCAATTATAAAACAAAGCGCTGATGACAACAAAAGAATAAACTTCCTCTCTCAGCACAGACACACAATATTATATCAGTCTATTCCCACACTGCCTTTCATATCCTCCAGGAACAACGCTGCAATCTCATAATGTCGAGCAGAAAGCATCTTCTCAAGATCAATAGGTAAACAAGGCAAACAGCAGTCGAGTCTCCGGAGGGGGTTGGGTTTGCTGTTAACCCTGCACTCCTTATACCCATTCATGAATGAAAACAGTGTGTAAATTCAACCCAATCACAGACATCCAGGCGTATATGTGAATATGCATTTATCCCATTAGACCTGAGCTTGTGAATGCTAAAGAGACGGCATAGTATAATAATAAATATATGACTAATGTTTGCTTTTTTTTTGAAGGGTGTCATGACCACAGCATGAATCTGTTTCTGTGTTCACTCATATCATCACAAATGAAGCCCGAGGCAAACCGGTGTGTATTATTAACAGGCTGAACATATCAAATCATATAGAGTCAATGTCATCCCCAAGGACACGTCTTAATGAATAAAGAGAGAGAGTGTCTGGATTTCATAGAAAATTCAGGCAGCTCTAATGCACTTCTACTGTCAGCTGGGAGAGCTTCGGCTTGTTGCAAAATGGCTGTAAAAACACATTTGGAAGAAGAAGCAAAAATAAATGTTTTTTGCACTTTTTTGGCTGCAAATTTGTCAGCAGCATTTGATTTTGTGACATTATACATGCTTTATGATATCTGATATTTTATGCATAGCACAAATAAAACTATAACTATTAAAAATATATAAATAAATATAAAAATATCATTGATGCACCTTTATATTTAGACACTTGAAAATATTAATCATGACAAAAGTGCATCAATCATCCTTCTTTCTTTAAAGCATTTATATATATAATTATAATTTTCTTTTTCTTCATCAATACTAGTTTGACATTATTAAGATACCAGGCATTTCAAATAACCTGTATGCTTGGTGGTATGTTGTAAAATGGCTGTAAAAACACATTTGGAACACGAAGAAGAAAAAATATAAATGTTTTTTGCACTTTTTTTGGCTGCAAATTTGTCAGCAGCATTTGATTTTGTGACATTATACATGCTTTATGATATCTGATATTTTATGCATAGCACAAATAAAACTATAACTATTAAAAGATTATGAAAAAATATAAAAACATCATTGATGCACCTTTATATTAATACACAAAAGTGCATCAATCATCCTTCTCTTTTTAAAGCCTTTATTTTTTCCTCTTCTTCTATTTCCTCCTCTTCTAGTTTGACATTATTAAGATACCAGGCATACATTTGGCTGTTTTGGGTCAGTCCATCTACATTATTTTCCCCACAGCACTCATTGATCCCTATGTGAAGTGAGCAGTGTTTTAGAGGGACACAGAAGCTGTTACCTGAAATCACTGTATGGGTGAATAATCCAGAATCCCGCGGATTTGACCCGTTCCTGCTCCCGTTCCACCGCCTTCTCGCTCCCAAACATCCTCAGGGAGAACTTGTTGACCCCGGGCTGCAGCATCGCCCCGAACTGCCTGTGCATGAAGCCCGCTTGATAATACCTCTCGTCGTCCGGCAGGATCTGCTCGATGCCTTCCAGCTTTATAAAGCCAGGCTGTTGCTGATCCGGGAGTCCCTGATGCTGCTGGCTCGCACCGGCGGCATCCTCGCCGCCTTGCGCTCCGGGCTCCGCGGCTCCAGGAGGGCTCTCCTCGCTCGGGGTGACTTCTCCCTCCGTGATCAGACGCCTCTCCTCCGCTACATCCGAGTCGTGGACGTGCCGACTTGTGATGGACGAAAGGCTGCCTCGGAACCTCCGGCAGTCCCCGTTGGAGCTGGTCTTCACGGGTCTCCCGATGTCCGTCTCCATGATCACGGACTCTCCGCTTTTGGTCTCCCCGAGGGCTCTGCCGGAGGTCGGCGACGGCAGGGGCTTCATCCGGATGCTCTTCCTCCGGGTGTCCTTGTCGGTGTCTTCTGCATCACCCATGATGGACGCTTTCTGCCCGATGTGCTGTGGCAAACTGTAGAGCCTTTTACGCATGGACGAATGCAACCTGTCCATTATGACATTGAAACGGGCGCACGATCAATTCAATGACAAATGAATCCAGTATACAGGTGTAATTATTGCCAACAGAACCCGAATAGTCTGAAGGGTCACCTGTCTTTCGCTCAAGCACATGCCACGGCGCATTAGGCTGCCCAAATTCGCCAGATCCACTGGTCTCCAGCTTCAAGGCACTGACTGTGTTGCTCTGCGAGCACGTAAAGTCTGAGGAATCGTCACGTGTGAGGGGGGACGCGGACGTGGAGGTCACGGACCCTCAGGATCCCTGTCAGCTGTCAATCACAAGCAAACGCCCGCGATCCAGTAACCCACATCCACCGCTGACATCTCCGCCTTCCGCCGTCCCGAGTCGCTCTGATCCCGTGAATATGGTGATGCTGATCTATCGGGTTGCCATAGAAGCGAGAGCGGCAGCTCAGCCCACCCACTCAGTGTCAGGTCCCCGACACCTAGGCTAAATAACTCACGATATACACAATATTCGCATTTCAGGGGAGTTTTACGCACAAAACTCAACATTTAGAGTGGCTTTATCAATGAAAATTACATTATTTGATTATTATTATTATATTTTTATTTAGGTCTATTTTTTGTGTGTGTGAAAGGTGTCAATAACACTGAAAAGTAGATTTATACAAATGAAACCACCGCTTTTTACACAATTTCTTTTCAAAATGTGTCAAATTGTAATGAATTAGCCGCTTATAAATATAACAGTATTAAATAAATAACATTATTAAACTAAATATTACACCAAAATACATTATTTTAATTTTTCTAGCCTAACTATTGAAAATATCTAGTAGCGATCCTAACGCATGCGCATTGCGTGTGTTTACACCCGCCAGAACCCACTACTGTTCACATTTCTGGGTTTCTCAGATACTGAAGTCGTCATAGTTGGGTTAACTTTTATAGCAGTGAAAGAGAGACTTCATTAAATATATATTTTTTTGTGTTTCCATTTGAAATGGGGAAAAAGAGGAAAAAATAGAGAGCGATTGATAACGGCAGTCAGAAGAGAGAAAGATGCAATTTTTTACCGTCACTCCCATAGCCGCTGAATTAGAAACACGCTCATAACAGCGCTATTTTTTTGTAATTTGATGCAAAGGTAATATAATACAATGTATTATGTAATACAATGTACATTTAAAAAAAATAAAATAAATAAAAATATAAAAAAACTTTGCAGGATTTACGATATTGATGACCGTTAAAACGCGTCATCACAGTCTGTGAGTAGTATGCATGCTAGTACACTATTTAAAAAAGTAACCGTCAACCACCCCGTCCTGCGCCTGTCAGTTTTACTCGCTTCAATTTCGGGTGGAAAAAGTAAACACGAACATGGAAAGTGATTCTTCACGCAAAGAACATTCGAAAGACACGACAGTTTCCAAAAGTGTTTGGAAACTGCGACGCTACGGTCGATTTCTCCCGAAAGGAAAAGCAAAATCCAAGTCCTCAGGTAGTAACTGCGCGTGGAAGGTGAGATGTGAGGGAAAAGTCCCGCCTTTTTTTTTCTCGCCGCCGCCTGTGTGTAAACGGAAGGGAAAACAGGACAATTTCGTTTTATTAGTGAAATATGTTTATTTTCTTATTCATTCAAACATCTCAGAATGGGGAAAAAACGCAAACACCATTGGTTTTTAACCATAAGTTGTTGCTGTTGTTCTTTCGAAACATGCAAAGCTTTTAGTTAAGACTAGCAAAGTACTACTATTAAAACAGTAATTCTGAAATAGATTTGTTTAAAGACAGTGAGTGGTGCTTGCTCGTGTAGTTGACCACTATATTAAATTGTTGTCAGTGATGTTTGGTGTGTTGCTATATTGCTAGGGCGTTGTTTATTGATGCTGGGTGGTTGCTAGGGCGTTGTTAAGTGGATGCTGGGTGTTTTGGATGGTTTCTAGGGCATTAAATGGATGCTGGGTGTTTTGGATGGTTTCTAGGGCATTGTTAAGTGGATGCTGGGTGTTTTGGATGATTTCTAGGGCATTGTTAAGTTGATACTGGGTGTTTTGGGTGGTTTCTAGGTATTTTGGATGGTTTCTAGGGCAATATTAAATGGATGCTGGGTGTTTTGGATGATTTCTAGGGCGTTGTTAAGTGGGTGCTGGGTGTTTGGGATGGTTTCTAGGGCATTGTTAAGTGGGTGTTGGGTGTTTTGGATGGTTGCTAGGGTGTTGTTAAGTGGATGCTGGGTGTTTTGGATGATTTCTAGGGCGTTGTTAAGTGGGTGCTGGGTGTTTGGGATGGTTTCTAGGGCATTAAATGGATGCTGGGCGTTTTGGATGGTTTCTAGGGCATTGTTAAGTGGGTGTTGGGTGTTTTGGATGGTTGCTAGGGCGTTGTTAAGTGGATGCTGGGTGTTTTGGATGATTTCTAGGGCGTTGTTAAGTGGGTGCTGGGTGTTTGGGATGGTTTCTAGGGCATTAAATGGATGCTGGGTGTTTTGGATGGTTTCTAGGGCATTGTTAAGTGGATGCTGGGTGTTTTGGATGATTTCTAGGGCATTGTTAAGTTGATACTGGGTGTTTTGGGTGGTTTCTAGGTATTTTGGATGGTTTCTAGGGCAATATTAAATGGATGCTGGGTGTTTTGGATGATTTCTAGGGCGTTGTTAAGTGGGTGCTGGGTGTTTGGGATGGTTTCTAGGGCATTAAATGGATGCTGGGCGTTTTGGATGATTTCTAGGGCGTTGTTAAGTGGGTGCTGGGTGTTTGGGATGGTTTCTAGGGCATTAAATGGATGCTGGGTGTTTTGGATGGTTTCTAGGGCATTGTTAAGTGGATGCTGGGTGTTTTGGATGGTTTCTAGGGCATTGTTAAGTGGATGCTGGGTGTTTTGGATGGTTTCTAGGGCATTGTTAAGTGGATACTGGGTGTTTTGGGTGGTTTCTAGGTATTTTGGATGGTTTCTAGGGCATTATTAAATGGATGCTGGGTGTTTTGGGTGGTTTCTAGGGCATTGCTAAGTGTATGGGTGCTTCTGATTGTTTCTAAGGCATTGTTAAGTGGATGCTGGGTGTTTTGGGTGGTTTCTAAGGCGTTGTTAAGTGGATGCTGGGTGTCTTGGGTGGTTTCCAAGGCGTTGTTAAGTGGATGCTGGGTTTTTTGGGTGGTTTCCAAGGCGTTGTTAAGTGGATGCTAGGTGTTCTGGGTTGTTGTTTGCCTGCTCAAATTAAGTCTCTGTTATATTCTGGTCTCAAAAACAGTTTCATAATTTGTGTTTCAGATTTTCGAGTCCAGTGAAAGCGCTGGCCAGCTGGAGCTGAATATTCTGGGCTCTGGTCATCTGCTAGTATCTCAAGGCCAGGAACTCTTGGTAAGATTATGTAAAAACACACAGTATCTATCTGTCCAGTGACCAATAAATATGTTTTTTGGGAGGGCATGTTGGCAGTTTATGAAATTGTGCTCTCTAAGCCGTCGACACTCCTCTTCCCATCAGGCTCTAAGTGCAGGGTCAGGATAGCACAGGTTCCGCTGAGCCCATCATAAGAGCTTGACCGTATTTCTTTTCACCCGTAGAAAGAACAGCATAATCCCCTTCCTGTCCTGCTGGGCCTTTCGCTGTCCCTCAGGGATTGCCAGGCTGAGTGCTTCGGATATCTCCCAACAATAAGCCTCAATCTTGGACTCGTGGACACAATAGTCTCTGGCTCCTCATGGTGCATTTGGAGAATGAGTCACATTTTGAGCTTTTATGCAGAACAACAGAGCCAAACGAGGCAGTGCGCCCATCCAGAGCAAAGCATTGGGTGATTTTGATGTTCACTCATGGATATGTGTCTATATTCTGAACAACACATTTTTATTATACGCAGCAAGTTTTTGAAGTAGTTTCCAAATGCAATAAAGCGCTACACAACTTCCACTTCTATCAAATGTGCTTCTTAAAATCAGGAAAGTGTAAAACATAATATAATTGTTCTTTACTTGCACAACAAACTAGAAAGTGCAAAGAACAATGCTGATGTGATACTTTAAATTCATCTTTAAGCATCTTTGCAGAGAGGAAAAATCTACTTAATTGTCTTAATTTAACTAAGACCTAATCCTGGCTTAATCTAAGCCCTGTCTGTGAAACCAGGCCATAGTTTTATAAGAAATTAGGTGAAAGTGTCCCTGTTCTTGCTGTAAAACTTCGCCTACACCCACTTTAGTAGAAGTGTTAGTAGTAGCAATAGTAATAGCAGTAGTTGAAGAACTAGAATGAATGTTGGTTACATTGTGAACATGACAGCCCCCTTCTGACATGCTTATGTAACAGCAAAAAATTCCTTGCACTCCCAACTTGCATTGTGGCAGCAACTTTTGCATTGGTAAAAAACATTAATATTTTCTCCGGAACATAAAAATTTAGTTGTTAATTATAGTATTGACAGCAACCAGATATGCATCACATAAGCAGACTCTGCATTAGAAACACTGGAGGAGGTTGCTAATGACAGGTTCGTGCTGCTCTGCTTATATGATGTTTTCAGCCTGATATAATCCTATTAAACGAGTCTCTGCTGGATAATGATGATGTGTGGTCCTATTTTCTTGTGTTTTTTTTTTGTAGGAGGGATTCTCTTTGCTCAATGCACAGAGCTTCCTGAAGATCCAGCACAAATCAGACAGTCTGCTGTTCAACATTACAATAAAGGTGAGAAGCAGAAGCACTGTGATTTTTCACATTTATCTTTCACAAAAGGCTGTGATTTGTGCGTGTTGTCCTGGAGGCAGGCTCCGCCTCTTCGTCCTTGAAAGCAATAAACAATTTTAATATGCAAATTTTAAAAAATAGCTGCTTCTGAGTGACCTTCAACTTACAGCTCAAAGACAAACTCTGTGCCTTGTTAATTAAGCTAATGATCTCTTCTCTTCTAAAAAATACCTACTTCATGAATACTGATGCATTTCTTGAAAACAACAGTCCCTATTGAAGTTATGATATGGTTGCAAACAGCACAGCATCCTATAGGTGGAAATATGTGTTTGTTTTGTGCTGAATGATAGATGAATTTCTTATGTTCCAAATATTTTTTTTAAGGAACACGTGGGTGATATAAAAATACAGCAGAGCTGAAAACGCAGTCAGGTCACAGAGATGTTTCTGTTTTCTGTTTTGTACGTGTGTAAGGGTGAGAGCCGTTTGATCAGACTGCAGTTTGGTGGCAGTAGTCAGGCAGAAGCGGTGGATTTCTGCAGTAAAGCTGTGGAGAAGCTGCAGGATTATGTTCCTGTCCAGGAGCATCTGACCACACCTGCTTCTGCTGCACCTTCTGATCCTGAAGAACCTGGAACATCTACACAGCAGCAGAAGGTTGGAAATACTCACCCTGATGCTGCTGACTTTTTATTTTCCATCCATCCATCCATCCACACATCCATCTCTCCACCCATCCATCCCTCTATGCATCCACCCATCCATTCATCCATCCATCCAAACACCCATCCATCCATCCATCCATCCATCCATCATCCATCCATCCATCTATCCATACACCCACCCATCATCCACCCATCCATCATCCACCCATCATCCATCCATCGTCCATCCATCCATCCATCATCCACCAATCCACCCACCCACCCATCCATCCATCCATCCATCTCTCCACCCACCCATCCATCTATCCATCCATCCATCCATCCATCCATCCATCCATCATCCAACCATCCATCATCCATCCACCCATCCATTCATCCATCCATCCAAACACCCATCCATCCATCCATCCATCCATCCATCATCCATCCATCCATCTATCCATACACCCACCCATCATCCACCCACCCACCCACCCACCCATCCATCCATCCATCCATCCATCCATCCATCAACCACCCACCCATCCATCCATCCATCCATCCATCCATCCATCCATCAACCACCCATCGTCCATCCATCTATCCATCATCCACCCATCCACCCATCCATCCATCCATTTAATGTTTGTTAACATTAAAGGGAAATCTATGGGGAAATAATTTGTAGGTACTACTAGAGCTACTATCTATCTGGACTTACTGTACATAATATTTATATAAAGCGATAAACAGTTAAAATTAACTGTGAAACACGATTAATGCATTTAATGTGATGTATAACAGAAAATTTAGCAGGAAATAATGTAAAGTAGGAAAGAATTTAACTGGATCATGACACAACTGGCTTGTGATTTTTTTTTTTTTTTTTTTGATTAATGTTAGTTTTTTCTTGGTTAGTCAAAATCATTTGAGCAGTTATCATATTTTGATGAAAGAGTATAAAAAGATTGTTAATCTATCTATCTGGATTTACTGTACACAATATTTATATCAAGCGATAAAGAATTAAAATTTATTGTGCAACACGATTAATGCATGTAATGTGACGTATAACAGAATATTAACAGGAAATAACGTAGGACAGAATTTAATTGGATCATGACGCAACTGATTAATATTAATTTTTCACTTTGTTAGTCAGCAGAAAAGTGAAGTTATCAATATGAAAGATTGGTTTTTGTCTTTATTATATAATGCACCAATTAAGTGTGCATAATTAGACCCGGAACATTTATTAAAAATTACATTTTTGTCAGTTTTGATTTCAGTTAATTTAAACTAATAATGAATGTTAATTTGGAATTTTTGTCACTAGGTGGTGCTGTTGCCACATAATGATATTAAATGGGCAACAAGCAAAATAATCCCACCCTCAGCTGAACTGCTTATTTGTGAATCTGAAATGTAAATACACATACTTGAGGCTCTAAAGATAGTGAACACAAAGGGAAGCACAAAGGGAAGTCTCTTTGTAAAATATGGTTAGTGGCATTGTCTCCTCACAGCAGGGATGAGAAAGATTGTCAGGGTTGAGGACATTCAATTAGTAATGAAGGTATTGATCGGCTGGCGAGGCCCTCCATGTGAGTCCTGAGA
This sequence comes from Mylopharyngodon piceus, assembly GCA_039654765.1. Lineage (NCBI taxonomy): Eukaryota > Metazoa > Chordata > Actinopteri > Cypriniformes > Xenocyprididae > Mylopharyngodon > Mylopharyngodon piceus. The sequence goes on along the minus strand of CM077458.1, from coordinate 33,655,277 downwards.
CTATAATGAATGGATCTATTTCTGTTTCCACTTCAGGCCCCTGAAGATGCACCACAGGCGGCCCCTGTCGTTGCCATGGGACCGCTGTCAATCAAACACCTTTCTCAGGTACTGACTACAGCATACAGTCAACACCAGATCAGCTTTCAGAGCAAGTGATATTTTAATTTGACCTCTCTGAGATGTCATCCATGAAGTGCACGCTGACTTTTTCCATGCATTATAATCTCTTCCTCTTCAGTACTTCCTGGGAGAGTGTGAGCTGTCCCTGCCGATGGCGTATCATCAGTGCACGCTGCCCTCTGGAGACCTGGAGGCACTACTGCGCCTCTGTCTGCTTGATGCTGGCTTTCCTGCTTTCGTAGAGGAAGTCGAGAAGAAGCTAAAGGAGCTAATGCAAGAATGAGGTAGAGCCGAGCTCACAAACTCAGTGCTGTGATTGTTAACTAAAACTATTAAAAATCATTTCATTAACTGAAATAAATCTGAAATAAAAAATATTAGATTAAAAAAATTCTTGTAAAAATGTAATAAAAAATAGAAATGATGCCTTGGCGACTAACTGAAATAAAATAAGTTGTACTAAAATTACTAAGGCTAAAACATAAATATAATAGAAATATTAAAAAAAAAACTGATAAAAATGAAAAAAAAAAAAAATCACAAAATTACTAAAATTAAAATGAAAACAAAAAATATAAATTAAAGCTAATTCAAAATATTAATAAATGCTATAATAGTATATAAATAACTATTAAAAACTATTAAAAAATCATTTCATTAACTGAAATAAAATATAAATATTAGATAAAAAAAAAATTCTAAAAATGTAATAAAAACAGAAATGATGCCTTGGAAACTAACTGAAATAAATTAAGTTGTACTGTTAAAGTTGGACTAAAACTGAAATAAAAATAAAATATAAAAAAAATGATAAAAGCACATAACAAATTATTAAATATTAAAATTAGAATGAAAACAAATATAAAAATTAAAGCTAATTCAAAATATTAATAAATACTATAATAGTATATAAATAATAAACACTGCTCAAAATCAAAACAAAAAAATTACTAAAACTGGAACTAAAATTAAAATAAAAAAATGCTAATTCAAAACATTAATAAATACTATAATAGTATATAAATAATATTAAAATAACTGCTCAAAATCAAAATAGAAATGGCAAAAGCACATAACAAAATTACTAAAACTAAAATGAAAATGAAAACACACACATTATATATATATATATATATATATATATATTCAAAACTATAACTATATACTATAATAGTATATAAATAATACTAAAATAACTGTTAAAAATCAAAACTAATACAAATGGAACAACACATAAAATTATTAAAACGAACTAAAATTAAAATAAAAAAATAAAGCTAATTCAAAACATTAATAAATACAAAAAAAAAAAAAATGCTCAAAATCAAAACTAATAAAAATGGCAAAAGCACAAAACCAAACTAAAATTAAAACACATTAAATCTAATTCAAAACTATAATAGTATATAAATAATACTAAACGAATACTGATCAAAATCCAGTTATGCCTTTGCTAAGCACTGGTTACTGTTGCTAAGTCAGAAAAGCTTTTCAGAAAGCACAATAACACAGAAACACTGGCGTATTTTTGGAACCTTTATTCTGAAAAAGGAAAGAATTGGTTTCACATAGTTTGTAATGGCTTTAGCTCCACCCACTTCCTCCCTTGTATGTTGGTCCATTGTTATGGTGACGCACACTGTATTGATCAGGAGTTGTCATGCAACTACAGCAGTGCATTTCAAATGCGAAGCACCCTTATCTCACTGTCCCATTAAAGCTTTTTTTTTCTCTGAAATTAAACAAACCCGCCCCACCTTACAATTGTCAGTAGGTCTATATGAATACATATTGCATAGGATTATAGCCATGCTGTACAAGAATCATCTTTTCTCTATAAAGAAACGACATTTAAAAAAAAAAAAAAAGATATATTCTTTTTCTTTTTACAGATGCTATCGTAATATTTGAACACTTACAGCACCACATTTACAAGACGTCTAAATAACTCTAGAAAATAAATGTTATTACATGTATCCATTTCATTTAATACAATATCAGCTTTTTAAGATTAAATACTGTTCTGCCACTCACAAAGGTTCTTGCATTCTAGTTTAAGACAAAACACCTCCTTTTATTATTGGATGATAAACTGTACAAAGATCTCGATGATTCTTTACTTTTTTATCCATTTAAATTTCTTTAAAAACACACACACTCTGATATGCTCTCGCACACACACACACACACACACACACAAGTTATTCATTTGGATGCAACGCCATTTAAAGTAACAATAGAAAAACGATATCTGAATCTTATTAGATTATGTTATTGCATGCATTCGAGACAACATGTAGATATGAAAAAGAATTAGTGCAGCAGGAGGGCATGATAAAAGAAAGAAATGCAACGTTAACAGCACATGTAGTAAAATCATCATCATCACCACCGTCAGAATGATTCAGTCAGCGTCCACATTCACACAGATCATGAGCCTGAATAAGGCAAACTTAAGACAGTCTTTATTGTTCGTTTCTGCCAGTGTAATGCTGTCGTTATTGTTGTTTTCTTCACCACGTGAGGCAGGATGTGCGCCGCTGAAAACCGCCAGGAGCGTCTCCTCTCCTTGGATACGTCCGTATGGTCAGGATATGCAGTTGGTCGTCTGGAAACAGGAAGCAGGGAGGGATTTAGTCAGCTAAAGGGAACATTTACATGCTGATTTGTAACTCGAGAATGAGTTGTAATGCGTAAACCTTCAGCGTTCTTCTACGTTGGTCCGTTGGTTCAGTTGGTGTTCCGCTGTCGTACGTTTTTGTCTTTGTGGTTGTTCGTGGAGTTTGTTTTTCTGGATTACAGATGTGTACGGTTCACAATTAATACACACTTTGATGCATCATAACAAATTATGTACACAAGTTTTAATAAACGCATGTTCTTACATTGGTGCAGCTGGTTCATCATCTTCATCAGGGTCGACGCGCAGGTGAAGAACATGCAAGAAAAAAAGATATTAATCCATCAATCTTTACACTGGATCATTTTACTTAAGTGTTAGTTTCATGTAACACAAAAGGAAATGATAAATATGATCGTTATTCAGTTATTTTACTGTAAAATGCAACAGTAGGAATTTTTTGAATTAGTTATATTATTGAAACCAACATGCTGATATGTTGTCATGTTCAGACACATAATTGGTTTTGGGAGAATGTTAGTAAATGTTTAGATTTACAAGAAAACCCAGGATCTCTTTACTGAAGATATTATCTGGGTTCCCAAGGTCATCAAAAACCTGGAAATATTAGGAAATTTCTATGGTGACTAAACATTTCTGTTGTTACGCTTAATATAAAACAAAAATCATCAGCTAGACACTGATTACTGAGTGAAATTTCATATAAAAAATAGGTAACACTTTACATTAATAAGGTTCCATTAGTTAATATTAGTTAATGCATTATCTAATATTAATTGAGAATGAGCAATACATTTGTTACATGATTTATTAATATTACAACTATATAATACAGCTATTCTTTGTTAGTTGTTAGTTGTGCAGGCTTCCGTGTTTACGTCCGAAGGCCGGCTCAGTATTGGCCAAAGCGGATCATGTGATCAGCACAATGCATGCGTGTGATGCTGACACAGGAGCCTGCCAATAATGAGCCGGCGTTCGGACGTAAACACGGAAGCTCTGCAATGTGGCTTCAACGTAAACTGCGTATGAGAATGACAGGGTTGAGAGGAAATTGTTGAATAAAGTCGTTATTTTTGTTTCGTTTTTGCGCACAAAAGTATTCTCGTTGCTTTATAACATTAAGGTTGAACCACTGTAGTCACATTGACTATTTTAACCATGTCTTTACTACTTTTCTGGACCTTGAATGTGGTAATTTCGTTGCTTTCTATGGGAGATTAAAAAAAAAACTCAAATAAATATCTTAATTTGTGTTCTGAAGATGAATGAAGGTCTTACGGGTTTGTAACAACATGAGGGTGAGAATTTAATGACAGAAATTTCATTTTTGGGTGAACCAACACAAAATAGGTGTCATTTTAAAGCTTAGAAGCTTGGCTTTACAGTGAAAATAGGGAATATAACCATCACTTAACAAGGGCTTTTAAAATGGCTGACATATTAGAAGTGCTCGATTTTCATAGCCTGAAAAAATAACCGCTTTACATGAAAATATGATCTGCAAAATCATCGTATTGTGTCATATATCATTGAAAAGATTTCAACAAGCAGATTACAACAAGCATATTTGTTTCAGTTAGAGACCAAATTATACCAAGTATTTGTATGGAAAAGCGCCTCCGATGCATGTAAACAGTATACATATGATGCTTTTGCACAATGTTTTTTGTTTGTAACTTTGAGAAACATTAGTAAACCATAGTAGATCACATATCTGAGCAGGTGGTCTCGAATGAGCCCAAACACAACATAAGACAGCGTGTAGATCATTGACATGCTGCTTGGCTAAAGCTATAGAGCTTTCAGAATCCAATCGCAGAGTTTTCCAACGTCATTTGAAAATTCAACCAATTGAAACTGGATCTCGAGTGTGGTGGGTAGGGACGATGTGTAGAGACCAGTCGGACACTGTTTTACAGCTGGAGCACGCTTGGATTGGTTTGATCGTTCAGATTGATGGGTCTTGATTTACCATGCGCCACAGAATAGGAGCTTTTTTTATTTATCGTTGATCCCTACAGTTACAGATACAACTTTAATTTTAATAATGTATTAGAAAGTGTTGAAATTAACGTTAGCTATGAATTAATAATAAATTAATAAATGCCTTAGATGTATTTTCATTGTCAGTTCATGTCAACTAATGCAATTCACTAATGTTAAAAAAAAATGGAACCTTGTAAAGTGTTACCAAAAATCCTTATCCATTAATCATAAACAACTGGAAAAGACAAGGAAATCAATTGGTGTGGTATAACCCTGCATAATTCTACTCTGCAAATGAATAAAACAACAGCACACAACTCAAGTCTTAAGATGTTTAGAGAGCAGGTTATTGCTGATGCAGGAAGGTTGTTTCAGTTAGAAGTCACTGAAGAAGAGAAATGTGTCTCTCCATAGACAGATGGGTAGTTCTGGTTAGTGTATGCATGCGCCCACATACAGCAGCATTCACAGTGCTGGACAACAAGCAGGTTATGACAGGACAATATGACTCTCTGACATACATTTGAGTTAAAAACCTCATCCTTTTGAATTCACAACCATCAGACTAAACCTTCAGATCAACAATAATCTACCTGTTTTTCCCTCACTACATATAACAGACCAAACGAATGTGACGGAACTTCAACTTCTACTACAACACTGATGCACATGTGATCAGTGTAGGCAAGATGGAGGGGTTAAAGGTGCTGTAAGCAATGTTTTTTTTTTTTTTTGGAATACCACACATAAAATGTCACTACTACCTGAGAATAGGTGTCATGAGAAATCACATCTGTCTCTGACTGCACTAGACCAAAGACGTTAGATAAACAAAGACGGTGCACTCATATTACTATCGAGTCAGGGGAGCAGCCCACTTTTTTTTAGCCAATAAGAAACATACTCCGCCTGTCAATCATTTTGTATGTTCAAGGTTACTGCCATCAGGTTAGATGACATGTTTTAGGAAAGCAGAACATCTGGGTAAAGGGAGTAAAGCAGAATTGCTTACAACGCCTTTAATTGGACATTGCAAACGCATTGCAATTTCAATAATTGATAAACATTCATCTTGCTTATGATATAGTGTCTTATATACAGCTGCTCATATACATACACTAAAAAAATTTAATGAAACGGCAAGTAACATTGAACTAAATGTGTAATTTTGAAGTAGAAAGACTGAAATATTTCATATTTTATATATATATATCATTTTATAATGTATGATTCCCTTCTAGTATGTGCATTTTTAGTGGCATGATCTTATTTTTCTTAGCAGTAATACATCCCAAACTATGGCCACCGTTGTGCAGCCCGCTAATAACATTTAACATTTAATTATTAGTCGACCTCCGGGGATAAAACCATCAGTGTGAACAGGGCTTAAAACAAACGTTCATGCAGTAATTCACTTTCGCTCATGTCAGTATATCTACACACAGATGCTCTAAAGGTGTAGAGGACGTCGCTGTTGAAAATATGAACGCGAGGATTTCAGCTGTGATGTGCGTCATAGCATTATGTCCTCATCTCGGATTCTGTTGATAAGACTGTAGGCAGATATAATCTACCTTAATCTAGCGCACCCTCCCATCACTCCCTCTCCTGGGGACAAATCCTCCCCAAACCACAAAACAGAACACGCTGTTCATGCACGCAAACTTTCTCTCCTTACATGCGGTCTTGCTGTAATAGGGTCTGTAGAGGCCATTCAGCAAGTCATCCAGTGCAAAACAAACAGCCAGACACATGCCAGAATTTATGGTTCAAAACTAAGCAATGAACTCTCTGTATTTCTATCCACATGTTACTACGATGCTCAATTTATTCATGAGGAAGGTGTGTCACAAGTGACAGCTTTGATTATATGACCTGAAGTAACCGGGTCATGTGATGACTTATGGTAAAGATGCCAGGGTGAATCTCATGAAACCTGTCAAGCAACATTTACAGGTCATTTCTGACAGCAAAATAAAAATAAAAAAGCATTGCATTTTGCACAAAAGTATTTGCATTATGACATTATTTTCATAAAAATTACTCCCCAATCATTTTTTGTACTTGTTTTGTAATTTAAATAACATATATCATATATACATACAATAATATACATTATTTAAATGATATAATGGTGGTATTTGTTGTAGTGTCTTTTCATTAATTAAAGTCCCCCTGCAGTCAACAATTTTATCCCTTAAAACTCATCTTTGTTAATTGAAATGTCTTATTTAAATGTGCAAATAATTTCTTCATGCCTTAAAATAGCTTTAATGTAACTTACTATTTTTCTAACACCCTTGCTTCATTTAGTATATGTGGAATTTGAATATGCAAATTAGCCTCCACCTCCACTCAAACACACCAGCTCGGACTATCTGATCCACTCGCTCGACTAGTAAACGCTACACAATGGCAAGTGGAAATATTGTTTTAATTCAGCCATATATGTTTGAACCAGAAACTGATTCAGAAGTGGAAGAATGAATTATACAGGGCCGTCTACAAGTTAATGTATCATAATGCATTTTATGAATCACTCTCTACAACATTGGACACATAACGGTAATTGATATGATTAGCCTTTGGGCTTGACTACATTATCAAACAGTTAATAATGTGTTGCTAAGTCAGACAGCTGCCTTCTAAAAATCAGCATCCTTAGAAACGCTTTGAACATCATAGAAAGTCAGTGGAGAAAAGCCCCGCCAACATGTGACGGGATTGGTCACATGTTTGTGATGGTACAGGGGCAGGGTTTTTGAGACTGTCTTTGCTACACTGCAGTTTTAAGGAGAAAATACTCAGCAATGGAGTTGAAATTGAATTTACTTACACATGGTGTGTCTTAAAGGGTTAGTTCACCCAAAAATGAAATTTCTGTCATTTATTACTCACCCTCATGTCGTTCCACACCCGTAAAACCTTCGTTCATCTTCGGAACACAAAAGATATTTTTTAAGAAAACCAAGAGGTTTTTTTTTTTTTATCCTCAATAGAAAGCAATGAAATTACCACATTCAAGGTCCAGAAAAGTAGTAAAAACATAGTTAAAATAGTCAACAAGACTACAGTGGTTCAACCTTAATGTTATGAAGCGACAAGAATACTTTTTGTGTGCCAAAACAAAACAAAACAAAAACAACAACTTTATTCAACAAATTCATCTATCACCTGTCATTCTCCTACGCTATATACGTTGCAGCGCTTCTGTGTTTACGTCCAAATGCCTTTGAACGTGTGAAATTTCGTCTTTTTTAATAAACGTGAATTCAACAAATAACATAATAATGCATTCGAAATGTAAAAATGTGTGTGTGTGTGTGTATATATATATATATATATTTATATCCACTATAACCTACTCGACTCTACTGCAAAAAATATCATACTTTCAATTTAGCCAAGAGATCATGCCACGATGAATCGATCTTCATCTGGTCGCACGTCTTCACGTGATGCGAATTCGCAGGTCAGAGGTCACCAAACTTAAACTTTGGAACGCAGCGTAATGCGAAACTTTTCGCACGAGCTTGCATTTACGGTCTGACCCATTCACATGCGTATGAATGGAAGTCAATAGGCTTGTTCGAGATGCATTGGCGCTGCGCAGACTGATCGCTGTATGACATCAAAGTACCGCGACAGCGAATCAAAAGCAAAAGGAGTCATATGCTCTCCAGTCGCTCTCGCGGTATTTTGATGTCATACACCGATCGATCTGTGCAGAGCCGATGCATCTTGAACAAGCCTAATGGGATGAAAGTGCAGTGTGACCGCACCTTCAGTACTGGCTGAAGCTGATCACGTGATCAGCACGACGGATGCATGTGATGCTGACGCAGGAGCCAGCCAATAATGAGCCGGCGTAGGAGAATGACAGAGGAGAGACGAATTTGTTGAATAAAGTCATTATTTTTGTTTTGTTTTTGCACACAAAAAGTATTCTTGTTGCTTCATAACATTAACCACTGTAGTCACTGTAGTCAGTATTTTAACAATGTTTTTAGTACTTTTCTGGACCTTGAATGAGGTAATTTCTTTGCTTTCTATTGAGGATAAAAAAATCCTCTCGGATTTCATCAAAATATCTTAATTTGTGTTCCGAAGATGAACAAAGATCTTACGGGTGTGGAATGACATGAGGGTGAGTAATTAATGACATAAATTTCATTTTTGGGTGAACTAACCCTTTAAAGCATATTAAAAACACCACATAGACATATAAACAACATTAAAAACTTGATTTTCACCACAGGGGGTCTTTGAAAAAAAAAAAAAAAAACGCTGTATTGCTGTAACAGTTTTTGCTGTAATACAATAAGGGAGTGAAAATAATGTCATAATGCAAAAAATAAATCTTAATTGGCCAATTTGTTTTTCTTTTAATATGAGGGTGAAATATGACACGTTTTGAAAGAGATTCATCCATCAAGTTGTTGACTATATTGCTATATTCCAGAGGCTAAAACAAACTGAGCTGCACGATCTGAATAATAAAAATGAATAAAAGACTAAAAATAAATATCTTGAATATTGCAATGCAAGCCCATTAACAGTAGAGAATCCAGTCACAATGAATACTGTTGATGATACAAACAGTTTTTTAATTTCAATTGATAATTAAATAAGCACATTGACATCACAGCCCGAATGAGGAGAAAACAAAGAGAAGCAGAAATTTCTGAAGACATGCAAGTTCTCAAACTTACCAACAATAAAGAATATGATGCCACATGGAGAAGGAAAAAACAAAGTTGCACCCATTATTTACTTGAAGCCATTATAGTAAGAAGAAAAAAATAGATTCTGTTGTGACTTTCAGGCAGTGACTCACAAATTAAACACTTTCATTCAGTTTGACTGAGCATCAGGGATATTAAATTACTGCCCTGGGAGCATATTTCAATATGAACATGCAAAACTCCTTTGTTTCAATCCTGTTTGTTGGCCTACGAACAGCACCAGCACTGCTTTAGCATTCAGAGCTCATCTGACAAATAGTGTTCATCAGCTCACAACTACATGCCAACATGAAACAACATTCACAGCCCAGTTCAACCGGAAAAGAAAATTTCCCCACAGAAACTGTCACAGTATCCCAATAGAATAGACTTCAAAATCTATCGTTATTCACTATAGCCTTTCATACATGAACAACGTTACCTGCCTAAACAATGACTAAATAGCTATTCGACTCTTGGTTAACACATATTTTGATGAAAGATCATGAAAACATGTACGGATGAATCTCTCATAAGACCAGGAATGTTTATACAAGTACGTTCTCTCTTTTCTATTGCTATTGTAGCAGAGTTTGTACATCGGAAATCCCAGTGCATCCTGTGCAATTTACTGCTAGACATGTAAACAAACATTTAAAGGGGGGATGTTGGATCTGATAAAAACTGCAATGACACAAAATAAGACAGACGTATCTTGAGTTCTAGCTCGAGTTAAGCTGAGTACAATAGTTTTACTGAGAGATTATAAGTCATGTGTTGTCAGTCACTAGAACGCAGTGCATCTCGCAGCACATTTTAAAGGGTAGCGGCTGACCACCCCTGGCTCTGAGATACCCTTCTGTGGTTCTGCAAAGGTCAAATTAGCATGAAGCTATGCCTGACTGCATCCCTTTAGAGACTGTCACACTCGCAGCCAAAACATGTTCAGAACGAAGCCTGTTTAGACTGACTGACTCGCCGCTTACCGGCATGATTCCCCGTCCTCTCCTGCTCTTCCCCTGCGGCCAAAGCATGACAGAATTAGGGCTGTGCGATATATATATCGAAATAAAATCAATATTGCAATATGGCTTAGTGCGATTGTCAAATTGAGCAGGCTGCGATTTAATTTAAAGTAAATATATGTGCTACTGGTTTGAAAGTGAAGCGTGCCATTTACACACGTGTAGTTCATGATTACAGTGTTTCAGCTTCGTTCATTATGCTGTATGTTCATTCACGCGTGTAAATAAACATACCAGTCCCTCCAGGATTTCGTGATATTCTTTTGTGATTTTTGCAATCAAAATGACTGATTTTGTGGTGGTAATTTCCAGAAATTTGCGAAAATGTTTTTTTTTTTTATTAGAATACCACATTTACCATATATTATGTTAGATGCACAATAGTCATACATGGCAAGAGAACAAACAAAATGCACAAATCTTGTTTATTGTGGTGTCTTGCCAAAAAAGGCTAGTCCAGTGGTGTGCTATCTAGCTTTAAAAACATGATCACTTAGCGTGGGAAATATGACCAAAGTTTTATAAGTAAACCACAGCAATAAGCAATTGCCTAAGTATAACTTTTCCAAGTAATTAAGTAATCAAGTAAACAGTCAGTAATAAAATAAGAACTTATAAACAAATGGCAATAGGACAAATAAATACAACATTAAGATACAGATACAAACAGTGCTTTAAGTTTAAGTACTGTTTGTTTTTCCCCTGTTGTTGTTGTTTGATTAATATTAACGACACAGACAGGAGCGGGTATATATTAGGTTGCTTTCACTTTAAGACCTACTGTAATGAGCGGATCCAGCACTGACACACGTCCCAAACTTGTTCACTCAAGACATAATCGCAAAGATGGACATTTAGGCATAATTATGTGTGTATTTGACCGTTCAAGGGCAGTAAGCCTAGAAATATAACACATTTCGGTATGCACGCTCGAGCGCTGACAGGCGGCAAACGCATGCACAGAATCCGCAGCCAGTCGGTCAGTGTTTCAGAGCCGAATTGAGTTTGTGTAGCCTATACAGCGCTTTTATCAACTTTTTTAGTGCTATCAGGCATATCATACTTTTTATTTGTCATTCATCCATGTCGCGTAATCGCTTTGCCCGCTCCTTGGCACGGATGCGAGACGACAGGTGAGAAAGATTCGCTTTCGCTTTCACACAGATGCACAGACCACATAGCTACTGTGCATGCACACTGCACGACGGTCTGTAGGCTGTCCTCGTGAAAATAATGCATTGCAGCTTTTAGGGATTAAGAATTAGGGATAATTCAATTAGATAATATTATTTATTTTTGTGATTAAAATTATTTTTTGCGATTATTTTGTAGTGAAATGACGAATTAGGCAGGATTGCAAAAAAAATGCGACATTTTGTTGATTTTGCATTGTATTCAGAGATCGTGGAATCGCAAAAAACTGGAGGGTCTGACATACGGTGCCTTCACTCTGAATCCAGAAATGCATTTATTTATTGGCTGGCAACACGTAAAATAAAAGCTTGATGGTATACCGTTTGAAAATGAAGAAATTAAGACGCACTGTAAATATTAGTATTGTAATTTTACAGTGATATATCACACTTTATAATAAGTTTCCAGTAATAACTTTTATAGTTAATTCATAGTTTATATATTGTAGTCTCTACATTGTTAATATATTAATAGGCTATATACAAATAGTGAGTTCTTCATTCATTGCCACTGTAATTTGGGGCCAAGCACTGAAGGTGTGATGGCACCTACTGTATCCGTTGACGTTCTTCTTCTTCTTCTGCTCTGAGAGTCTATGGTAGCACATAGAACCACTTGCGGGAAAGTTATGAAATTTGGCACACTGATAGAGAACAGTCCCAACATTAACTACAGCAAATTTGGTGTCTCTAGATCAAACTTGTCCAAAGTTTCACTCATGTTTACGCTAATAACTTTTGAACCAAAAAATTATCGTTTCTGATTCCTTGGCTCAATATTATTCGATTGCACCCTATGACGCCATTTTCCGTCATGAAACTTTTCCCGCCAAAAACCTACTTTTTCAAACTCCTAGACGGTTGCTCCAATTTTCATGAAAATCAAATCAGGTCATCTTCAGATTATGCTGGCAAAAAGTTATCAAAAGCTTTTTGATAAATCCAACCATTCTCGAAACAAATTCGAAGAAGAGCATGCCAAATTGGACGCGAGGCTATATCTCTGCGACGCTTTAGCGTATTCTGACCAAACTTGGTGCATGTCATCACAAGCATGACCTGAGGCTACGTGCTGCGTTTCGGCACAGTGCCACCTACTGGTTCAGGGCAGCATGCCGAGTTATATGATATCCAATTTTACCATATTGGCCATTTTGGGTATCGGCCATTTTGCATTTTGTATTTTTGAACGCATTAGTGTATCATTACGAAACTCGGTATGGGTAATCAGCACGATGCCCTGAAGGAGCCTGAGAACTTTCTAGACAGCACCACCTTGTGGTGAAATCAAAAATTCATATGCTCATAACTTTTGATGTGGTTGATTTATTTTCATGCGAGTCATCTCCTTAGATTCCTGAATCCCTGCCGAGTCCAACGATATCTAATATGCTAGGTTTCGCCTTATTGTTTGTGCAGCGTTAAAACAATGTTCGCGAATATCTTCGAAACTGTTAGTCCGACTGAGACGAAACCACCGTAGGAAATTCGGAAAAATAGGTCGTTGGCTATATGTTACTGCCCAAATGCCAAAATTTTAATAGTAAGTGGCAAAAAAAACGCAATCAAAGTCGTGCATGGGTCATTTTTTATGTACTCGTACATATACCTATAACTCCTAAATGAAATGAGATATTTTCACCAAATTTGACACACTTATTTATGGCCACACTCTGAGGACACATAAAAAGTGGTGGGATTGCACCTGTTGGTGGCGCTACAACTGAACAAAATATTAAATTGCCACTAACTACAATAAAGTATATGAAATAAAATGCTATATTTTACTTCTTGCTTGCTTCTGTGCTTGGCCCCTTAATGGCTGCTTGCAGCTATATTTAAAATTATTATTAATTAGCTCATATGTAAAGAGTTAGATAATGTTTTTTATGCTTTGTTTACAACTTCACTGTAAATAGTTCTCATTTTAGATTAGGTCACGGAAAATCGGAAAATGCCATTAATTAAGTGCTTTAAATCATTCTTTGTTGGAAATTAACTGCATTAGTATTAACTGTTCCTTAAAATGTTTACAAATACATTAAGCATTTATTGAAATATGATCTTTTAACCTTATCCCCAAAGCTAAACATAACCACTCAAGTGAAAAGAGTTTTTTTAAAATCTGTTCACTTTATAGTTTGCGTATAGTAAACCCAAGTATGAACGCCCAAGTTTTTCCCAAATCGTTCTGCCCTAAAATGATTTTGCACTTAAAGACTTCAGAGTAAAAAAAAAAAAGTTTTTTTTTGTGTGTTTTACTTTAATTAAACTCCCCAACCAAACCACCCAAATCATTCTAGAATGATTCATTCTTTCCAAATATATCTGGTGAATCTTCCTGTGTGCAATATATATCGCAGAATATCTAAATATCGCAATGTCCCTTCTTTCCAATAATGCACAGCCCCAGACAGAATGAAATTAAAAAAATAACTGCAGGCTTGAAATGTTCTTGCATCCAAATATCTTGTGGTAACTGTACAATATTAACATTTCTGTTTCTCTTATTGAGACAAGAATCATGTGCAGCTGTTGACTGAATCAATTATTCATTAACTTTAAGAGCGTACAAATGTGAGGCAGCGCCAGTGTTCTGATTTGTCTTTCTAGTGGAGGATCGGGTCTCAGATTAAAACGTGGTCAAGCATAGAGGTCAGTATTTCCCAGTGGGTCTTCTCTGACTCAGCTCTCATGAATATTCACTTGTGCAACTACGCTAAGAGCCCGGGCCACAAATGACCCACTAACAGCCTGCTTCAGAATATATTATTGATGGCAGCTTCAGTACTCGAAACAGCCTGCATGGATTATTCACTAAATCACTAAAGTTTTATATGTTTGTGTGGTACATGGCAGAGTTGAACAAATATATAAAATATATAAGATAGCAGTTACTGCTGCTGCAATTAAGTCATTGTGAAAGTGTTTACTATTTGTCTACTTCAGATGCATCCACATTTTCTATTTTAAGCAGCACTTTCAGCACTTTAACCAATCACAGATGGCTCTGTTGAGCACTTGAATGCAATAGCCAATCAGAGATACTTAATTGAGCCTGTGCAGAAAGATAAGAGTCTGTTTCACAGGAGTGTTTTAATATGTTTTACTTTCAATAGTGATTTGCACATGAAAATAAATACTATGCTATGAAAATAAATAAAAGGCAACATCAGGAATTTAATAGTTTTGGTTCTGATTCAGATTTCATTATTGATTCTTTCAGTACTTTTGAGAAGTACTTTAGACATTGGAAATTTAAGAGAGCTGCAGCTGAAGTCCTAAAACTCAGAAATGAACTTGGAAGTGCATTTTTGCACTTCTGGTTCCATCGTCCTGAAATCAGTCTGTGTTAAACACAAGCTCAAGATATTTTCACAATTTATTCTACAACTTAAAATACATAAAAAAAATCCCTACATTTGTGATTTTTTTAAGCCTTTACGTGTCTTGAAAAAGGCGACAACTATCAAGTGTCTAAATGTGACCTCAGAGGTTGTCGAGGACATGAATTGTCATCACGCCGAACAGAAAAAGTCACTTTTACAGCCTCGTTGTGTTTATACTCGCGCTCTTACAAACTATTCTAACTCAAACTTGCCACCTTGTAGATTTCAAATTAAGATTGAAAGAGTTACGGAAGTTTAGTGGTGATGACTCTGAAGTCATGTGATCATGGTGTAGTTTGTTTACAGCCTAACTTTAGCTTTTTACTTGTGGAGATTGTATTTAGGCTTCAAAAAAAAAGTTGTGTTCATTGGTGAAGATTATCTTGAGGAACAAAACATGTAGGAATCATCAACTTTTGTTGGTCACAGAGTTTATTTTCTACAATAATCCAAATGGCAATGGAAAAATCCTTGTAAAAAAAAAATACTATTTTTACTGCATTTAAGCAGTCTATTTTGGATGTGTAGCTTCATTAGGAATATGGCATGCAGCCGCCTCACACAAAACAAGTGTTTTATGTCACTAAAATCAAGGAAAATCAGCAATTATAAGCGGTTATAAATGTGCAGCTCTAGAACAACATTACTAGAATAATTTACTTCATTTTCTGATCAAACAACAGCCACATTAAGCACTTCAGAATGATATTATATTGATAACAAACAACAAAACACTTTTAGCAAAAATACCCAAAGCCGAGTGCCTCTTACCATCAGGAACCTCATCCGGCCTCTTGCGCTTCTCGTAAACCACGATAATGACCACGAGGATGATGATCTCGGCCAGGACGCCCAGAAAAGGCCAGAGCGGGGCGAGATGGCTCCGCACCCGCAGGATGGTCATGGACTCTCTGGATCCGATGATGTTTGAGGCGTTGCAAACGTACTCGCCAGGGTCTGTGCTGATGTCCAGGCTGACGATACTCAGTTGTGTGAAATTATCTTTGTTGGTGATGAAGAATCGACCAGTGCTGTTGTCAATGTCCTATATGAAGAGATTCAGAGAGGCTGTTGTGTCCTCACATATATAAGATATATATATATATATATACACACACACACACACACAGTCTATAAAACAGTCAATATGAGATGTGTGTTTTGGATACGTACGATGTAAGACCCTCGGCCCACTTTCTTTCTCCACGTCCACATAGGATGCGGGAATCCAACAGACTTGCAGTGCAGCGTCGCATTTTCTCCTTCTTTTTTGTTCTCACTTCGTTTGTGTCCTAAGATTTCAGGAGCAGCTGGATAGAGAGAGGAAAGACCGTTAGGTTTAGTTTATGATGTGTTTACATCACTCAGATTTGAGCTTGTCCCTTTACTTTACACCTTGTTCTAAACTATTTTTCTGGTCTCGACATGCTGTTCATTGTTTGGGTCATGTGATGTGATTTTTCATCATTTTACATACAGTAGTCAGATCCCCGATCAGAACATACTTGGAAATGAATTTTTGCCTTCACACAACCAGGGCAGATGGAATTTTTTTCCACAACTTTCATACAATTTTGCCATAAAACGCTGCCATGAACATATTACCGGGATAATTTGTATGGATTAATCTGAGGACTGAACCAGCTTTAAAGTCAACATTACATAATTTTACTTTAAAGTCACCTTGAGATCAAAACTGACCGCATTTACTTTAATAATACTTCCTAATAATTATAATATTACCTTTTGAAGTACAAAACAAGACAACATTGCATGAAAAAAAAGAAAGAAAACATTTTAAAATCTTAACCATGCTTGCATAATTATGTATCCTAACACCGCAAATGACTGACATAAATGAGATGGCGCAGACTTAATTAAAAGCAACCCCCCCGCGGGCGCAGTAATTCAGGCTTCCCCTCTCTGATGTGCTGAGTCACCATCATTCCCCTTCACTGGATAATACAGAGCTCAATGTCACAAACACCCGCGCTCCAATATTCCCCGGAATTAAAAAATACAGGATATGATCGTAACCCCACCCGCCGCCTCGCTCGTTTTAACACGCAGCACCTTCTGCAGCCGCTGCTAATCTCCGAAATTGCCGTAATTCCCTCCGTGCAATTAAGCAGGATGAAACGAATCTCTGAGCGTGAACGTGTAGGATGGAGAAGGCGTGGATTGGAACTTGGCTGACATCATCAGCTCTAATTATGGTGCGCACATGCCTTCTGAGGATAGAGTGTGTGTGTGTGTGTGTGTGTGTGTGTGTGTGTGTGTGTGTGTCACGAGCAGAGAAGCGATGGAGAGCTTAGCTCGGCATTATCCTCACTCACAGCACGTCTTTGAGACACAATAAATCAGCCTCCTTCCAATCACAAACGCCACTTCCTCCCTTACACCCCATCGCCTCGCCCGCTTTTACAATTAATTTATATATGTAACAGTGTGTGTGTGTGTGTGTGTATATATATATATTATATAGTATATGTATATCATAGTATTTGAGGTACTGCGGATTAAAAAAAATACTGTAAAAACTACTGTTAAAGTAATGAGAATCTAATAAGAATTATATTTGAGAGAAAAATGGAAATAATCTTAATAGTCCTAAAACAGGTGTTATTTTCTTTGTGCAAAAAAGATATGGCAAAAAATATAATTATTTAATAAAAATAATGACTTGTTTTTAAATATTAAATAGAAATAATGATTTTTTAAAAATTATATATATATATAATTTTTTCCCCCATGAAATATATATAATTAATCTGAAAATATATGAAACTTATTTTTGTTAATTCAATTTTGTAATTTACAAAATTAAAAATAATGGTAAAATGTGATGGTAAAATGTGTTTATTAAAATTAATGGTACAATTAAATCAAAAGAATAAATAAGACATAATATTTAGCTTAAAGCGAATGAAGCCTTTTTTATTGTGACAAAATTTTCGTCAATAAACACATTTTGCCCTAAATTCATAGTAAAAACATTAATTTGAGAGAAAAATGGAAACTGTTAATAATCTTAATAATCCTAAAACAGATGTTGTTTTCTTTTTGCAAAAAAAAAAAACATTTATTGCAAAAAAATATAATTTAATAGAAATAATGACTTATTTTTAATTACAAAATAATAATATTGTAACTAATATATGTAATAGTGTATATAGTTTGCAAAATATAATTCTTTAATAGAAATAATGACTTTTTAATTAAAACATAATTATATATATATGAAACTTATTTTTGTTAATTCAATTTTGTAATTTACAAAATTAAAATGTGATGGTAAAATGTGTTTATTAAAATTAATGGTAAAATGTGACCTACGCATTTGACCAAATCAAAAGAAAAAATAAGATGATATATTTTGCTTAAAGAGAATGAAGAGAACCTTTTTTAATTGTGACATAATTTTTATGTCAATAAACACATTTTGCCCCAAATTCACATTATCTTAATGCAGAAAATCTCAAACGCTGATCGGCAGCGGAAGTGTGTGATCAATGCCGGCAGAGATCGGTAACGGTGTCGGATACTGATAGCCTTTATACGCTGCTATTTGTGGAGCATCTCGTTTGCCTTGAAAGGAAAGAGCTTCTGTAACCCAAACCGAATGAAATCAGTGACAGATGGAAAATATACAGTAGAACCGAGACAGGAATTCATGCAGGGCAATGTATGGAGTAAAAATGACTCACGCTCACGACAGATGGCGCACCGACAACCTTCCTTTATAATGCCTTACTAAATATAAACACATGTAAAGGTTCAGCTGGGTTTTCCTGCACCTGATGTGATTTAATTCGATTAGGCCGATCTCTGATTACTGTGCACAAACATCACATTATATTCCTGTTTAAAAAGACTTCGGAGCGTAAACCTTGAAGCATGTATGCACAGGGCAGATTATGATAGTGGACAGTAAACTCCTGCCATTAGAAACTCTGGGAGTGAATCCAGAGCCTTAATCCCAACCCATCCCATCATGCAAACCTCCATCTGTTGCCTCAGAAAGAGACAGAGAGAAAGAGCCAGAGAGCATGAGAGAGAGAGAGAGAGAGCGAGAGGTGCCAAAGACACGAGCGGTTGGGGGTGAACAGACTGCATGATGGGCCACATTCAACCTCAACGACTCCCACAGGACGACACAACCTCATATTCATCTGATATCTGAGACGGGATATTTTAAGTTTGAGGCCTTTTTTAGTAATCAGGTGAATCTCAAATTGGTCAAGAACACGTGTAGGTCAGATTTAACATGTTTTTTTATGTTAATTATTAGTATAAATTATATATTTAAATTGCAAAGTATTACAAGATTTTTTTCCGACCTCCATGCGCGAGTGACGTGATAAAACATGTTATTTATATATAGTTTACATATATATTTCCATGAAATACATGATAATTATGAAAATATATTGTGGTGACATTATTTTCATGACAATAAACATATTTTGCCCCAAATTCACATTATCCTAATGCAGAAAATCTCATTTTTATTAGTTAAATAATATATGAAATAAATCATAAATTGCATAATATTTGAAAATCATGATTTGATGTACTGCTGATTAAAAATACAGTAAAATTACTGTAAAATGTTACCTACGCATTTGACAAAATTAAAAATAAGACATTTTATTTTCTTTTTGCAAAAAAGATTTATTGCAAAAAATATAATTATTGAATAGAAATAAAGACTTATTTTTAATTACAAAATAATAATTATTATTGTAATTAATATATGTAATAGTGTATATAATTTGCAAAATATAATTCTTTAATAGAAAATTACTTTTTAATTGAAAATAATTATATTTTTCATATATATATGAAAAAAATATATTTAAATTGCATAATATTTGAAAATCATGATGTGATGAACTGCTGATTAAAAATACAGTAAAACTAATGTATTAAAGTAATACAGTAACAATCTGAGAGAATTTGAGAAAAATGGATATTGCAAATAATCTTAATAGTCTTTTTGCAAAAAAAAAATATTGCAAAATATTATTATTTAATAGAAATGACTTATTTTTAATGACAAAATATAATAACTTCTGTTTATTTGATTATGTGGTGAAATGTGACCTGATCTTGTTTTCATTTAGTAATTTTCTCCATTTTGTGTCTTTGCAAACAGACATTATAAAATATTCACCAAAACACGATCTAGCTTCCTAAAACTGCAGCGCTGATTCGTGAGTTTAAACGAGAGTGATATTAAGAAGGCGTCGGGTGTCGGGCGGCTCCAGTTGTGCATGTAAAGAGACACAAATAGGACAGGGACAATACGTCAGGATGGGGGGTTGCGCTTCTTCATCGTGTGTTTCTAGCGGAACGGAGCTCGTGGCACATGGGAGCTGCGCGCTGTCATCTGACAGGCTGTGGGCAGAATAGCCCGGCCAAAGCGGAGAGCGACATCATCGCGTTACGTAACCAGGCAACGCTTAAAGTGAGCCTTGACATGACGGTCCGGGCATGCTCAGTGCGTTTGACGGCGGTGTCACAACAAATTGGCTTAACTGTGAGGAACAAGCAGGCAAGCTCAGACTGTGTCGGGTCTCGGGGGTCCGTGGCTGCGAGGGACGCTGGCGCTGTTTCAGTGTGGATCACAATCCACTTCATATGCATGAACACATTATCTGCGGCGTCTATAACATTAGCAGAACCTCCAGATGAGTGAATTTCACAAAACCTGTCAATTGATCATATTTCATCACAAAATATAAATAAATAAGGTGTCATTTTTAATATGCAATAATTTATGCTTATTTAAAAAAGTAAAATTTTAAGAGTAAAAATCATAGTATTTAACTAAATAAAATTAAACTGAATAAAATATATATATATATAAAAAAAATTTGTAATACGCAAAAAAGTATTAAATTAAAATTTAAAAAATAAAATCACAGTAAAATACAACAGTTTTTACTGTAATCTTAAAAAATAAATATATCTCTTTTTTGTAATATATTTGTTTTGTATTATATTTGTTAGGTACTAATTTATGCTTATTTAAATTAAAATTAAAAAGTAAAATTTTATGAATAAAAATCATAGTATTACAGTTTTTTACTGTAAATAAATAAATAACACTAAATTGAAAAAAAAAAGGAATTTTCTTTGTCAGGCACTAATTTATGCTTATTTAAACTAAAATGTAAATTTATATTAATTTTATTGTATTATATTTTATTTATTTTAAAATAAATAGATCTCTTTTGTAATATGCAAAAAAAAAAAAACAAGGGTATATTTATTTTTCATGTGCTAAATTATACTTATTTAAATTAAAAATAAAAATAAAAATATTATGAATAAAAATCCTATAGATAGATTAAATAAATAAATGAAATCTCTTTAGTAATGTGCAAATAAACAAACGTATAATTATATCTCAGATACTATTTTGTGCTTATGTAAATTAAAATTAAAAAAATATTTAAATCAGTATTTCAATTGTTGTAATATAAAAAAATAAATAGATTTTTTTGTAACATGCAATAAAAAAACAATGGTATATTTTATTGTATATTGTTGGTATTGTCAAGTACTAATTTGTGCTTATTTAAATTAAAATTAAAAATTAAAATGTTTTGAATAAAAATCATATATATGATAAATAAAATCTCTTTAGTAATGTGCAAATAAACTATAGTATAATTATTATTTAAATAAAAATATTTAAATTTTAAAATTAAAACGTTAAAAATAAAGTCTTTTTTACAGTAATATAAAAAATAATGAGCATCTAATGAGAAACACATTATAAAAACATTTCTGTCAGTCATTTTTTCTTTCCTCTTTTGAGTCTTTTCATGTACAGTCTGAAATATACAGTCGCAGCACGTTTGGCTCGTTATGAAGTCCAGCCGGATGGCTGTCCTGATTATGAGTGACAGCAGCTATCCGGGTGTCACTACGCCACCCGCCGCGCGGACGAAACTCTAACGAGATGGAATTGCGCCGTCTCCACCGTCAGTGAGAATTCAGGACGTGACTGTCTGGATTGACTCTGTTGCTCTCGAGTGAGTTTATTTTAAGGTGAAGAGAGGCTAATTACAACTCCAAACAATACCTAATTATAACACGGGTTAGGTCTCTACTGGATGGCAACAGCGTTTCGATGGTGTTAACAGCATGTTAATGAGTTTCTGACAGGATTTCTTACCTTTGACCTCAATGGAAGCATTGGCATTTGGAGCCGATTTAAAGGTGTAAACGCACATGTATTCACCAGAATCATCTGCCCTCGGTTTACTCAACCTACAAAACAAGACACAAAAATCACTGCCAACTCAAACGTAGAACAATTTCCCAACTCTTAAAGGAACAGTTTACCAAAAATAAACCTTTATTTTCTCCCCCTCATGTCACTTGTATGCTGTTAAAGGATTCAGAATTAAAATGTCCTGATAATTTACTCACCCCCATGTCATCCAAGATGTTCATGTCTTTCTTTCTTCAGTCGAAAAGAAATGAAGGTTTTTGAGGAAAACATTCCAGGATTTTTCTCCATATAGTGGACTTCACTGGGGTTCAACGGGTTGAAGGTCCAAATGTCAGTTTCAGTGCAGCTTCAAAGAGCTCTACACGATCCCAGACGAGGAATAAGGGTCTTATCTAGTGAAACGGTAAGTCATTTACTAAAAAAAACTTTAAATTATATACTTTTTAACCACAAATGCTCGTCATGCACTGCTCTGCGATGTGCCACGCATTACGTAATCACGTTGGAAAGGTCACGCGTGACGTAGGCGAAAGTACCGATCAAGTGTTTACAAAGTGAACGACCTTTACAAAAAAAAAAAAAGATAAAACGGACGATTTTGAAGTTGGAGGAGAAAATGAGAGTTTTTCGCCCTACCGTGGTACTTCGGCCTACGTCACGCGTGACCTTTCCAACGTGATTACGTAATGCGTGGCGCATCGCAGAGCAGTGCAAGACGAGCATTTGTGGTTAAAAAGTATATCATTTTTATTTTTTTTAGAAAATGGCCGATGGTTTCTCTAGAAAAGACTCTTATTCCTCGTTGAAGCTGCACTGAAACTGACATTTGGACCTTCAACCCGTTGAACCCCAGTGAAGTCCACTATATGGAGAAAAATCCTGGAATGTTTTCCTCAAAAACCTTCATTTCTTTTCGACTGAAGAAAGAAAGACATAAACATCTTGGATGACACGGGGGTGAGTAAATTATCAGGAAATTTTAATTCTGAAGTGAACTAATCCTTTAAGTTCAACAGACTTTGTCACTATAAACAGAAAAATAACAGTATTTTTGGGCGCGCTATTCCTTTAAGAGCCGATATTAATCATCGTAATATATTACATTATTAATCACCAGACAGAGAACCCTATTATGACAAGGTTTTCAGAAAGCAATTTTCAGGTGGAGATGTATTTTGGCAGCGCGGCGCATTGGGAACATGGACGGGGGACTTCATTACGCAGTGCAAGAGCTGCCGGCGCAGTGCTGTCTGTTCAGGGTGGAAGTGTCTCTACTGAGCCTGTGACATGCAGTCTGACAGCAGATCGCCTTTCGCCACATCACTGTGGCTTTCTGAAAGGTCTGGTGGGGGGCTTCAGCTCTGATGAGACGTGTTACTAAAGAGATTTTGTGCTTGAACATCCTGATTGTCCTCAGAGTATCTCGTGATCTTACTCTAAAATACTTGATATTACAGAGATACAATTCCAGGCAAAGCATCACTTCTGAAACTGCAGAAATGCCTGGGTGAATCTGACAGGTTATATTTCACCCCAAAGTCAAAAGAGAAATTGACAAATGATATTCTTTTTATATCAAAATAAATAAATAAATGATATTTTGCTTAATAGGAACTACTGATTTTTGCATCGTGACATTATTTTCATGATATGATTAGCATTACTGTAATGCAAAAATCATTCTTATCAATAATGCTGAAATGAATTTGATAATTCTCATGAAAATGTTTCACATTTCAGCCCAAAATGAAATGGAAAACAAAATTATAAATTATATTTTTGTTATATTATAATCATATTTTCATTTACATTATATTTCACATTTGCAAAAATAAATTGTTTTTAAAGCAATATTATTTATATATGTGGGTCATTGATGAATAAGGTTTTTAAAGATATAATTAATTTTGAAGTTTTATTAAGTATTAACAATGAGATTATGTGGTTTTTATAATCAGTTAACACTTCTTTTGTCATTTATTACAAGATGGACAAAATTTGTCACCAAAAAAGTAATTTGGTTTAAAATTTCGGTTTTACCGAATGACACTTTTGGTTAGACCGAATGACAATATTTTTAAACAATGCCAACAGGCTGATATCTAGCTAGCAAAATGACAATCAAACATTTTATATTTAGTACAAGTTTTTAAAATGTTACAACATTTTCCATGTTTTATAGCGGTTGTACCGAATGACCTGATGAGTATGAGCGAGTGAAAACATGAATTTTTCAAATAGTTAAGAGAGAGTTAGTTACTTTGCTTCACGACCATGTGGTCCTTTGCAGGCGTTTGAATGATGTCACATCCTGTCACATGATATTGACCACATGACTTGATCCAAAATGGTTCCTTTATATCGGTTACTCCGAATGACATCAATGAAATTCATTTTTCCGGACATTCTTTCTCATAACAAAGCAATGATTTCTACACATAATTTTAATACCATTTTGCACTATGTTGATACATGATGTTATAAAATCATGCCAGAATAAAAAATATATACATTTATTACATTTTGTGATATTTTAATCACAAATGACGTCACGTCATTTACCTGTGTGTGTATGTATGTATGTATGTATGTGTATATATATATATATATAGAAATGATATGACATTAATAAATAAATTTGAATTATATTTATACTTATATATAATATTAATATTTTAATATATTATATATATATATATATATTATCCCCCCCCCCCTTTTTTAAATGTATTAAAATGATATTATATTAATGAATTACATTAATATGTTTGTTTTCCATTTGATTTTGGGGTGAAATGACAACTTTCATTCATCCACCTGTCAGCCAGATGTATTTTCACACTAATCAGTGCAGTAGATTGCATATTTTAAACATTTATTTGCAGTGCTGCTTGCTAAACTACTGGAAATCCTGAAAATCCAATTTAAGCATGTTTCCTGTTCGTTTTTATAATCTGAGGGACGAAATGATTAATCTGTGAAGCATGCCACAGATGCAGTAGAGACGTTCAGCTGGTAAACCCAAAGCAAAAAGCGAATTTTCCATTGAAATCTCACTTGAACATCGTGTGTTTGTGCTCCGTCCTTGTGTTGGCAATCTCCTGTCCGTTCTTCATCCAAAAGGTTTCCTGGTGGGTGCTGTGTGAGTTCGTGAGGTTACACTGAAGGGTGATGGGCAACTCCTGCCCTGTTTTAGGCTGCAAAATCTCCTGATCGGAAGCATTGATTCGTGGCTCTGAAACAAAGGCAAAGTCCTGGACAATTAGAGAATAAAACATTACGAACTTAGTGGACATTCAGGCTTCCTTGAGACCTTCCTGGACGTGTACCTGTATAGGGAATGGAGACAACACATCAAAAAGACACAAGAAATGTCAAATAGTGTCACATACAGAGTTAAAAACCTTGTAAATTAAGTTGAACATATGTCCATTTATAGATTATCTTGATGATTAAAGTGATAGTTCACCCAAAAATTAAGATTCTGTCATCATTTACTCACTGTATCACTTTCTTTCTTCTGTGAAACACAAAAAGAGATGTTTATGTTTGCAGTAAGCTGATATTTTTCCATACAATGAAAGTGGACGGTGAGCAATGACTGTAAAAACTCCAAAAAAGGACAAAAACACCATCAACATCATAAAAGTCCACACAACTCATGCATTTGAAGCCATAGCATGTGAGAACTCTTGCTTGACAAGAAGCTTAGACATTGAGCTATAAATAAATCTTTTTGTTTTCCACAGAAGTCATTCAGGTTTCAAAAGACACGAGTTTTCATTTTTGGGTGAACCATTCTTTTTAAGAGCATCTACACCTCCATACTTGCCTTATGTATGCCTGAAATTGGACAAAAATGGCATAATATTTCTTTTTGAAAAACAATTTTTTTTTTAACGTGAACAAACAAATAAATTTGTGATGCATATTTGTCAGTCAAGATTTCTGTACTCAAAAAAACAGTTTATTATTTACTATTTGCATCTATTTGATTTTATTTAAATGATCATATTTTCAAAATGCATGCATTTAACTTTCTTAGAATCAGCATAAATCTGTTCGTTGTGAAAAAATTTAATTCAATTTAAAAGTATGAACATGGTTCGAATATGGCTGGCTGTGGAACAAGCAATGTTCGGTTTGTGAAATTAAGTATGACATTGGATTAATTGATGATAAATATATAAACCTGGTTACTGTGTATTTAAAACACATTCAATTTTTTAGTACTATTACAGAAATCTTGCCTGTTTCTTTTATGTACTGTATGACTGAAAAATATGCATCGCATTAAGATTATTAGTGTTTATTTTACATGCAATTCAATCTTAAAGGGATAGTTCACCCAAAAATGAAAATTCTGTAACCAAGCAAATCTCACCCCCCATTGACTACCATAGTAAGGAAAAAAATACTTTGGTAGTCAATGGGGCGTGAGATCTGCTTGGTTACAAACATTCTTCCAAATATCTTCCTTTGTGTTCAGCAGAACAAAGAAATGTATACAGGTTTGGAACTACCTGAAGGCGAGTAAATGATGACAGAATTTTCATTTTTGGGTGAACTATCCCTTTAAATTTAGGCCTTAATATTTTTTTGAGTGAATTTTTGAGCCCTTTGCTCCATTTAACACATTTTACCATTTTCGCTATTCAAATATTCAAATACATTCTACAGATTTTCCCTCCAAATTAAGACGGAAAATGGACCCTTTTCACATTTCCGGGGATCTCGGAAGCGGAAGTCGTCATAGTTGGGTCAACTTCTATAGCGGTGAATGGAAACTATAACAAATACAGTTTTAGCGTTTCGATTTGCTCCATTAGCAAACGGAAAAATCCATGAGAGCGTATGACTTTCCAAAAGAGGAAAAAATATCAAGAGTGGTCAGAAGCCGTTGTATTAGAAACACAGCAGTGTTAGCTAGTTTCCTGTAATTTATTGCCATAAAAATACAAATTATAGTATTATAAATACATGGGTCAAAGACGAAAAAGGGTTTTCAAGCATCAAAACAATAAGTGTAATACAGCTTTGAATTGTTGTTGTTGTTTTTCAGTACATCAGAATGGGTTCTGAGCAAAAATTAAATATACATTTTTACCATGATTTACAGAAGACATTCACTAAAATGTCATTCAGTCTAACAATATTGTCAGGGATATTTACAACAAAAAATCTGTTTATGCCTTATTAAAGACTAATTACTTTTACCCTAATTTACATTTTTAAACTTTGCCACTATCCTAGGTTTTGCCCATTTGTCAGCAAGATTTTTTTTACTCATTTAAAATGCAATAAAATTTAGTATGCTCATTTATTCTTTTATATATTTTAATACGTGCAGGTCAGAATAAGTATGCAATTTTTACATAAATATAAGTGTTACACTGAATTATTTCACCCACATTTTGACATTTTATTCTCCCAAAACTTATTTGAAACTTTAAAAGTAGACGTTTTACTTGCATTTAATGGGCTTTCTATGTATATAAAATCACTTTTTGTACATTTCTATTGATGTGGACATCTAAATGACTTTGACCCACATACTATTTTTTGAAAATGAAAAGATTTACAATGTTAATAACTGTGGAAATGTGTCATATGGCAAAAGTCTGCAGATTACAGGACTACAGGCTCAAATAACAAAATATCACTACTTTTTAATGGTCAAACTCTGTCCAGACTTTAATCAGATGAGCGCGGTGTTCGTTCAGTTGAGCAGGTGTGTGTGTGTGTGTGTGTGTGTGAATTGTTTCGAGCAGCTCTACTGTAGCAACCTCAGCACCCAGATGGAAAATAATCACCCTGCGATTGGCTTGTACAGAAACCTCTAGATATCATTCCCGGGGGAGGGGCATCGGATGAGCCAATTAGCATTCCTTACACCTTCTCCTGCAGTTTGGTTTATCCAAGGGGAACGTCACTGCTAGTACTCTCTCTCTCGACCTACCCTCACCTCAACGCATTCGCCCGGCCTACACACACCAGCAGAAAATATCTGTCTGGATTGCTAAGAGGCACGCCTGGAGATCCGGACGAAGGTCATCTGGAGGACACCTGCTAAGAGGAAAGAGTTTAATGGTCAATCAGTGGATTTGATTTCCTGCTCACAATCCTCAGCCAACAACAAGATATCGATTTTTCAGCCAGGAAGAAAACTGTGAAGAGAAGTTGAAGATATTAACATGAGGATCTACACTAAAGCATCCTATGGATCTATGAAGCTCGACAAGACCCGGACACTGTCCTCTTGACAAACTATACATTCTTATCCGCAACGTTTCAGCATGTATAGCCTGTTATATGCATGTGATGATGCCGTATCACATGTATATAATATGAAAACACTGACTCTCAGTAATGACAGAATATGAAGCATGTTTTTACACTTTAATTCATGTACAGTAATCCCTGATCTTCAGTTGACACAAATTAATCAGACTCGACTGATTGGCTTTACGTTTGAGGATCTGGATATAATGTCATTACTGAATCACAGGCAAACAGTAAATGCAAAGAAGGCACAAGGGTCAGTTTCATAACAGATGGCCATCGAGATAAGATTGTGATGGTTACATCTTTCATTTTTTTAGGTATTAAGATAAGGAATTGCTGTATAACTGAAATGACCACTTTTCCTTGTGTCTTCTTCCTGGTCCCATCAACCCTTTTCCCAAGGACAAAATACACAGATAAAACACGGCATGACTTCAAAGCGCCGTTAGGCTTTACGCTCTGCACAGGGCACACGATGTCGGGCTTTGAAGTAAATAAAACAACCCACGCAACGCAAAAAAAAACAACAACTGAAAAACAAACAGACTAAATCATATCCATATGAAATAAAACAAAGAATGTTAGAGGACACCAGAAACAGGAAGCAACACAGGAAATACAGAAACAGCCAGGATGGACGGCATGAGGAGGAAGGAGTGAGGAGGAGGAGGAGGAGGAGAGGCAGACAGAGACCGAGGGATTTGTCTGGGTTTGTGGTCATCCACAACAAGAGGCTCAAGGGCATTAGGAGAGGAGAGGGACTGAGTGACTATTGAATTCAGTGGGAATCCTCAAAGTCTGCCTGAAGGAAAGGGTGACATTTGGACACACCAAGGTCAAACGGTAATAAAATACAAAAGGAATCAATACAACACTGTCCCAATTCAAAACATAATAACTGAACTCAAATGAACATAATATGGGGTTTTGTTTTATTTCTTAGTTTGTAGTAGGGCTGGGCGGTATGACCACAATCACACTATTTTTGCTGCAAATTCACTCTGCAAATATGCTTTATGTATTACATAATCATGCGCTAATGTCTATTTTGGGATAATCCAGTGATTTAAATACTTTTTCAAATGAAAGGTGCTTCAAATCATTTGATTCTTTCCTCTTTTTAGACCAAAAGATCAGATTACATTCATAACAAACTAATACATCAATATCATGAAACAGAAACTGCACTGTAAATATGAGTGAACGCGCAATGTTTGAAGTCTCAAAATACATCAGGGTTGTGCAAAATTCAGAATTTAAGAACTGGTTCACTTTCAGTTGAAGAATGTGAATTTGATTAATTTGTTAATCGATGGTATTTGATTCTGTAGAAGCCATCAGCCAGCATTATTTTAGCTTAATCGTGTTTAACAGCAGAATTCTAGGTGAAAAACTACATTACCCATGATGCTGTACAGAACATTCCACCAATCAGAGAGTCGAAACAAGCAAAACGCCCCAAAAGCGCTCGTTAAACTCAAAGTATACTTCACTTTTTATGTGAATTACGTCATAAGAAGAGTACGCGCACCACCGGATTTTTGTAACCGCGCGTACTTGTACACGCAGGTCGCACACTGCGCATTTAATTTTTTTGCAATAATTAGTTTATCCACAAGGTGGTGACCATGCCCTGGGGGCGTCGATTCACAAGGTAGTCGAAGAAAAACTGCATAAACAGAACAGACCAGAACGCGTGCGAGCTACAGCGACAATGGAAGCCAACATAGACGAGAGATTGTGGTTAGAAAGTACCTTCATTTGTACAACTCTAGCATGAAAGAATACAAAGATATTTACATGGGTTGTAACTCGTGATGAGAGATTGCTCAAAACTGTGCGCTGAACGCCTGTGGACGCGTACGAGTCAAATGAAGTATACTTTGCAAGGCTGTGCATTCGAGTTTGCGTGTATGCGTAAAAAAACGAAGTATACTTAGGGCTTTAGCGCTGCCCACTCCCATGAAACACTGCGAAAAACGTAATCGAGTCAATCTCTCTACACTCTCAAAATACTTAAATATTTGAATATATGCATATTTTGCAATAAACTTAAAATATATTGTTTATATATATATATATATATATATATATATATAATTAACATTTGTAAATAAGTAGTTTTATATTTCTCCATTTTTAATTCGATTATGCTGTTCGCCAAAGCTTCATGGGATTGTAGTTCTTTCCCCTCACTAATGTCGTTAAGTTCATAGTCTTGTATTTTCAAATACAAATAGTGTGATTTTCAAAAACATTTTTTGCTTCAAATCAAAGTTTGTAGTGTTGTGATTCTCCTCGTAGCTGGCTGGTTTGGTTCATGGCTTATAACACTTTAATGGAGACTTTTTTTTTAAATCCCTATGGGAAAAATTAATACCTCGGGAACCAACGCTGCTGAAAAAGTGGGCTTGCACTAATGCACTCTATTGGAATTCAAAGAAATGCAACACAAGTGATGCATTCTGGGTAATGAAGGCCTACAAAACCTTCAAACATCTAGACTTTTAAACTTTTTGTTAAACTTTCAAACATGCCAAAAATTCATTTCTAATTCGAAATGCAATTCTACGTCCAGTTTGCTACCTCAATTCAAATTCAGGAATTGAATCGGATTTTAAAAAGCATGGTCAATTCAGTTCTGAATGGTGCAAAACCTTGATATTAAACACATGTAATGCACATCAGCTCTGGATTCATACGGTTGTGTCTACATGCAGAACGACGTGTCAAAACTAAATCACTCCCATTAAAATCAAACCCTCTACACTGGAATTGTTAGCAGAGTAAACAAACGTTGGATATTTTAAATTTCACCACAGATATCCACCTTATTTTTAACGTAAGAGCCGGATTTGTAACTTGAATGTACAAGGCTTCCAGTTATTTTAGCTGCACAAAAACAGTGTTATGTTGCTTGATATTGCAACCTGGCATTTAGCAAACAGTTTGACCGTTACTGCACTTGTTCTAGTTATTTACCTATAGAGGCAAATTAATCAAAGTCTCGCACATTCACAGAAAATAGCTTACTTCTGTGTTGCAAAATAAGGTGGATATATACTCATGCCGCCCAGCCCTAGTCTAGTTGTGATGTTTTTGCACGAGGGACGTAGTGCGACACTACTGCGTGTTTCAGCATCTAGCTACTACAGTACATAGACCACTCACTCTGCAACACGGATATGGTGGCTTGCGTTCGGATCCAGGTGATGGCCGGGTTTTGCCGCAGGTCGTTGCGACGTGGGTCGTTGCTGGCCCGGCACTCGTAGATCCCGGCGTCCTCCAGCGTGAGGCGGGAGATGGCCAGCACGCTCACACCGTTGGCGCCGTAGGCCGTGTTGATGGACACCCGCCGCTTGCGGGCGCCGTCCCACAGCTGCTTGAAGGAGTCCGCCCTGTTAATATCGGCATACCACCACTGGATCTCCGGCACGGGGTTACCGACCACGTCGCAGTACAGCTCAAAGGCGTCTCCAGTGAGCTTTATCTCTGACATTGGCGACTTCACAAACCCAGCTGGAGAGGAAGAGGGAGCCATGGAGGGGAAGTGTGAAGGAAAACAGGGAGAAGAAAAGGAATGTGCGAGAGAAAACCAAAGCGTCGGATCAGTTGGAAAACACAAAAGAAGAATGATCCAAATGCAAATCAAGAAGAAACAAGCCATAAATCAGAAATGAGTGGAAAACAGTTGGAATATAGAAGACAGAATAAAAGAGCAGGTTAATGTTCCCTTGGACGCTCTTCATTTGACATTACATTACAACATGACCTTCAAGGCTCAAAAGAAGGGATAGTTCACCCAAAAATATCAATTTGGCCATCATTTGCTCACCCTCATGCTCTAATATTTGTACAAGGTGCACAAGAACAGAAACTTTAAAGAATAACAGCATTCAGGTTTGGAACGACACGAGTAAATGAAGGCAAAATTTTTGAGTGAATTTCCCTTTAAAACTCATTCTCATACATGTTTCCATGAAGGCTTCTTTACCATTTCTACACATACAGTTTTTTTTTCAGTTTCTCTACTTCAAAATGGCATGTTTAATTCAATGTTTTACTTGCCATAATTGTGAAATTTACTGAGTAACACTTTAAAATAAATCCTGTTAGTTAATAAATGGAACCTACAATTGGAAACTACCTTTTTTTTTCAGTGTCCAGGAATGTACGTCTTAAACTGATGCTCTGACCATTTTACCAATATCTTAGATAAATGATAAACAGAAAGTCGAGAAGAGAAAAACATTTGCACACAAAGGAATATATAAGGTCTGAAAGGGCGCAGCGTTAAGCTTTACACTGGCAGGATAATTTACTGTCCTTCTTAAGATGCTCAAGGAAACGGCGAGTTTCTCTTTAGCACTTCTTCAATGCCATTTTTCACTGTCTCTTTGTGTGGTAGAAAATATCGCATGGATAAATAGTTATATAGAGTAAATGCTTCTACTTTAAGATCATTTTTCATTTTTGAGTTTAATAATAACAGTTTATTGGCAGCATTTCTGTCTTTACCAATATGTTTTCCAGTAAAACATTAAAAATCCTTAATTATGCTTTCTCAAATATTACCTTTCATAATAAAGCTGTTTGTGAATGTAAAAGGTCTGCAAAATTTTAAATATCAAAGTGCGGCTAAACAAATAAAGTTATTGTTTCCTAGAAGAAAGAATCGATTTTGAACTGCTGAAACGAGTCGTCTGTAATTCCAGTCTCACTTCCTGTTACAAACCTATTAACAATGTAACAAATTTGCATAAGACCAGCCTATGTTCTTCATTGGCTGCCGGCGAACAGCGTCTCTTTGCCCCGCCCTCAAACACTGTAGTTATAAATGATAAAGAAAACCGACGCCATTGTTCATATCACTGTGTATCAAGTGAAAGAGTTGAAACTTAGATATGCTAATGGGTGTTTAGTTTCCGACACACACTGTAAGCAGTCGACCAATCACAACACACTGGGCCGTCTGACCAATCAGAGCAGGGCAGGCTCTAGGAAAGGCGGGGTTTAGAGAGACTGAATCTTCAAACGAACCATTTTCAGACTCTTTGAGAAAAGAGCTGATGCTGCAGTGTGTGTTATGAGAA
Source organism: Mylopharyngodon piceus (assembly GCA_039654765.1). Lineage (NCBI taxonomy): Eukaryota > Metazoa > Chordata > Actinopteri > Cypriniformes > Xenocyprididae > Mylopharyngodon > Mylopharyngodon piceus. Next base: position 33,621,566 of record CM077458.1, on the reverse strand, counting down.
AATTAAAGTGTCTTTTTGACCTTGGATGTAATTGGATCTATTGTAGGAGACGCCAAAACAAAATTAGGAGCCTTTAAAATAGCATAATAGAGGCAAAAACACAGATTGAATAATAGTTATGTAGAATAAATGCTTTTCATTTACAAGTTTTGCCAACTGAAATTTTATCCTGAAAAAAGACAAAAAAAAATTTTTGTCTTTACCAATATATTTTCCAGTAAAAACATCTAAAAAAAAAAAAACCTTAATAACAAGAATTTACTTAAGAAGCAACATTGTGCAAAATAATTGCTTACTTTCTTTCTTTTAGAGGATATATCTTTTGAATTTCATTTGAATTTTATGTAAATTTTTCTTACCTCACTGGTAAGTTGCATAAACATTAAAACAAGAAAGCATTTTGTAAATGAGGAAGGAAAAATAAACCAAATTCAAGATATATTCTCTAAAAAGCAAGCCTTATTATTGTACACATTTTTGCTTCTCTAATAAATGCATCTTGTTTTAAGGATGTTTAGATATTTTTTACTGGAAAACAAGACAAAAATCACAGATTGTTTTTGCAGTGAGCCTCTGGGCGCTTAAGAAAAGGTATTTTGCAAAGCTCCAGATGGCAATAACACCAGCATCTCTATTTATCCTGGGAAACAGTGAGATGCGAAGAGATGATGCCCTTCGAGATGAAGTTATTATCGTAACGGATTACCGAGCCTGTAAATGAAATGATTCATGAAGGTTTGCCGGAGTTTACAGCATTACAGCTCACAGTAAGAGAGTCTGAGCCGACGGAAAGGTGAATTTCACGGGTGCAGAGAAAAGAAATACGCCTGCATCACACATCAGATCTACTCACGACTCGATTACGCTCGACCCCTGATGGTTTTACATCGTCCCTGTTTATCGTATCAGATTGTCACATGTATCCGTGAGATGTCAGAGCTGACTAATGCACAGGTGGCGTGAGCTGCAAACATGTAACCTTAGTCACACACAGTCTGGAGGAGATTCGGCTTCCTATCATCTGAATCTGAAACTAATCACCATTACACACAAAATATCATGGAAACATGGGAGGTTGCTTATCACAGTTGTGTCACACACTGAAAAAATGATTTTTGTCTTGGTTTTCCAATACAAATATTGTATAAACATTGTTAAATCAAGATACATTTACTTGAGCATAAGAAAATGTATTAAAATTAAGCGACTTTATGCTTAAAACAAGAACAAACATTTGCCAATGGGGTCAGAAAAACAACTTGTTTTCCCTTTGAATTAAGTTTATTTTTATGACCCATTTGGCAGATATTTTTACTAGTTAAACCTAATTGTAGAAGTCAAACACAGTTGTTCTAAGAGATCTCACTAGGGTCTTTTTCTCAGGAGAAACGTCTGAGAAGCAGGAGACTTCAGTAAAAGTGTTACTGTCTAGGAGAATCAACTCCAGATCTCATTTGTGATCGTTCTTTCCTCTGGGCACAAATATGAAATATCACATTGGCATGATAACGGTGCTCATGGTTTCTAAACTGCAGTTCGGTTTAACCTTGGTGCGTGATGAATGTTGGGCTAGGCTTGACTCCAAGAGCCAGCGACTGCTGAAGATGAGACTCAATCATCCCAGAGCGCCTCGAGCTCACGATGGGTCTCATTTACAGACGCGCTGCAGATCTACAGGACAGCGCTGGAACTCAGCAACCAAAACATCAATAAAACATGTCAAAATGTGTTCAGGCTGAGCGATTTATCTAATATCCATGATATAACATAATCTACACTACCATTTGTAATTTCTTTCTCAAGAAATGAATACTTTTATGACTTTTGACTATGTCATCAAAAGTGTCAGTAAAGACATTTATAATGTTACAAAAGATTCTATTTCAAATAAATGCTGTTCTTTTGAACTTTCTATTCATCAAAAAAGAATCCTGAAAAACTAAATGCATCCCGGTTTCCACACAAATATTACGTTTTCAACACTGATAATGATCAGAAATGTTTCTTGAGCAGCAAATCAGCATATTAGAATGATTTCTGAAGGATCATGTGACACTGAAGACTGGAGTAATGATGCTGAAAATTCAGCTTTGATCACAGGAATAAATTACATTTTAAAATATATTCATATAGAAAACAGTTATTTTAAATTGTAATATTTCACTATTTTTACTGTATTTTTGATCAAATAAATGCAGCCTTGGTGAGCAGAAGTGACTTCTTTTCATTAAAAAAATCTTACCGACCCCAAATTTTTGAACAGTAGTGAATATAATAATATAAAATTAAGCAACAGTGTGGAAAACTAAAATTTTAACTTGATTAACATTATAAACCTTAAACTTTAATGTTAAAAAATGTAAATATCCGTATACATATTATAAAATTAAAAAAAATAATTTTTTAGCTTCATCACACAGCCCTATTATCAATCTCTATCTCTATCTAAAAGGATATTTTGGCAGGTCATTCAAGAAGACTAAGGTGATTTTGTCATATAATCTCAGTCTGACAAATGAACCGGTGCTCAGAGGACGCCTAAGCTGTCTTTTAATCATCATTCTTACACAAATAAAAGATGGATCAAGCTCAGTGTGTTCATCTGTCTCTGTTCAGGAAAATGACACTACTAAAAGACAGAAATGTGCAGACATACTTCACAAACAACAACTGAGCTTCTTTTCAGACTTAAACATTCATGGACCTAGAAATGTAAGGTCAACATGAAATCATACTATACTCTTAAAGAGGCCCAAAGTCTTGATGTTGTTTTTTGTGCTCTACTAGAACAGGTTTTCCTGCTTGAATGTTCATTATTTTCCTCATATTCTCCATTGTTGCAGCTCCTCTCTTCCCAGTCTGTCAGTAACGCTCTGTTTAGTTCCTGTCTCTATGAAGCCCCTCCTTCTGAAAAGCACAATGTGCTCTGATTGGTCGGCTGGAGCAGTGTGTTGCGATTGGTCAAGTGCTTCGAGCGTGTTTGGGAAATGTGTTTGAGCCGAACAAGAGTCGCAGCACAGATCAGCAGCAGGAGTCAGATTTCATTCATCACGAGAGTGAGGAGCTGACTGACAAGACGATGGCAGAAGATTCGCTTTCAAAGCTAAATGTAAAAGCGTAAATGTGTCCCGCCCCTTACCATAACCACCAGTTTCAACACACTACTAACTAACTCAACCAGACCCCGCCCCTTTATTCTGCATATGAATTATTTAAATGAGGAATATTGTGAAGAAAACTCAAGACTACAGTGGAGGCGTTTCAGGGAATTCAGAAACAGACACTGATATAGAGAAGAACTGGAACTTTGCAGAGCTTTTTCATGATCAAACAGCCACATTACACACTAAAGAAAGATAAACGTAAAAAAGCATACCAGGTCCTCTTCAATGCACGTTATTCTAAAGATCAATATTACCTTGATTTCAAGGCGTTCAGCTGAGCACCTGCTCAGAAACAGCAGAGAGACTCTGAAGGAAGCCGTATGTGTGGAGCGAGCTATGAAAAGACACAATTTTCACTTAGATGAATTCCCTGCCTGAGGCACGATCACGTGAATCATAATTATATTCTCTCGGAATAAAGACATCCGTGTCTGGAGTTTTCAGCCACCCTAACGAACAGATTGGGCTTTCACACCTCCTCTACTGGAGCGCGATTCTCCGCAAGCCTCCGCGGGAACAGAAACATCTGGATGGTGCGTACAGTGGTGCATAATAACATGCATTCACTGAGGCTTTCAAACAGCACCTATCAGAGAAATTAGCTTATGCTCCTGATGCATGTTCATACGTCTCGGGATAAACTCAAAAACATCATGCAATCATGATTCAATTTCATTACACTCTCAGGGGTCAAAGAGACGTTCAATACTGCAATGCTTCTAACATGCACACTGAAGTCATTGCATATTGATAATCGCTCACTGCAGTAGATGCTTTTATTAACGGCATCTCGCGCCAACTTAAAAAGGCGTTCAACGGTGGGATTTGGCAGCTTGAGTGTGTTAACAGGATCACTTGAGTATTTCACCTCTCCGGTGGGAAATACGGCTCCCTGGAGGACAATAAAACACCATGTGGACCCAAAAACACAAGGCCACATTTCCACACACACACAAGTGTTGAGTAGGTGGAACGGGTCACAAGTGTCTGCCTACCATATTAAACAATAATCACTGATGTTTATATCATGATTTTAGAGTCACGATGCAGTGCATATCGCATCTATTTCTGTGATTTCTTCATCTTTTTTCATCACCTGTAAATTGCATATGGACTATCAAACACAGGTGGTAAGAATGAGTCATTTTTCCTGCAGCCCGGTAGAAACTCTTAACGGCTCTCGCAGGTGTTACATGAATTCTTGGTAAATCTCAACCAGCGTTCTGAGTTAATGCGCTGCCATTGCAAAGAACAACGTGCGCGTTTTTTATACATGGCCCAACATGTCATCCGATTTCAATGCACGGATGCACGAAATATCGGCCACCATATTTCCAAAATTTGGCTAATATATTAAAGCTGATAAATAATGGATTATATCGGTTATCTGCTTTCAAATATAAAGAATTATCATATCAGCCAATATATGTTAGTTTTTTATGTTATCGGCCCAATAAGAAAATGTGGCCGATATATTAAAGCCAATAAATAATTGATTTTTTCCATTATCGGCTTTCAAATATAAAGAATTATCATATCAGCCAATATATGTTAATTTTTAATGTTATCGTTATCGGCCCAATAAGAAAATTTGGCCAATATATTAAAGCTGATAAATAATGGATTATTTCCATTATCGGCTTTCAAATATTAAGGATTATGGGTATCAGCCAATATATGTTAATTTTTAATGTTACCGGCTCAATAAGAAAATGTGGCCGATATATTAAAGCCAATAAATAATTGATTATTTCCATTATCGGCTTTCAAATATAAAGAATTATCGGTATCGGCCAATATATGTTCTTTTTTAATGTTATCGTCCTGATAAGAAAATTTGGCAGATATATTAAAGCTGATAAATAATGGATTATTTTGGTTATCGGCTTTCAAATATAAAGAATTATCGGTATTGGCCGATATATGTTAATTTTTAATGTTATCGTTATCGGCCCAATAAGAAAATTTGGCCGATATATTAAAGCTGATAAATAATGGATTATTTTGGTTATCGGCTTTAAATATAAAGAATTATCGGTATCGGCCAATATATGTTAATTTTTAATGTTATCGTTATTGGCCCAATAAAAACATTTGGCCGATATATTACAGCTGATAAATAATGGATTATTTCGGTTATCGGCTTTCAAATATAAAGAATTATCGGTATGTGCAAATATATGTTAATTTTTAATGTTATCGTTATCGGCCAGATAAGAAAATTTGGCCAATATATTAAAGCCAATAAATAATGCCTTATTTCCTTCGCCATAATGGTTTTGAATTGCTTGAAATATGATTGAAATAACTTCAAAAAAGAAAATATAGTTAAGTGCAACATGTACAGCGCATTTTATAGGCTACATAAAATTGTAATGATATAATATAACATCATAATTATAAGTATATTTGGGACATGGCTTTTAATGGTGAGACTTTTGTTTTTGTAATCAGGCTCTCAAAAATTATATAAAAAATTGGATTTAGATTTATTGACCAATATATCGGTTATCGGCTTTCAAATATAAAGAGTTATCGGTATCGGCCAAAATGTTTATATCGGTGCATCCCTACAAAAGATGACTGTATATATGACAAAAAAAACGCACATGAGCTTTAATCAGCATAGTATTTATAACACAAGGTGGAGTGAATCATTTCTGTGACACTAGCGTCACAGAACATTATTGCAAAAAAAAACTCCCAAACACACCAATCAATCAGATACAGTAATTCCTGATATTTTCTTGCAATATTATATGGAAAAACACAATCATGCCAGGAAACTACTTTAAATTGAATTGAAGATAACTTTAACAATCATAATTGTCTTGATTTTCTGTATTTTTGTATTTTTGTCTTGTTTTCCAGTACAAATATCTAAACATTTCTAAATCAAGATACATTTACTGGAGATGCAAAATGTCATAAGATGCCTTGTTTTCTGAGAAACTGATGCAAAGTGTTTTCCACTTGTTTTCCCTTTGAATTAAGTTTATTTTTCTGATACTATTGGAAGCTTTTAGTCTCTTCATTTTGATGGAATTGATCAGAAAACAAGATTATGTCATTTTGCATTAATCAACATAATATTTATATGAATAATATACATCTACAACTTCTTTGAAGTTTCCTCCATTTTTAACAATCTTCACTAGCTCATTTCAAATGGTTCTGCAGTGTGACAAATGAATTAAAAGTACAAATATTTCAATTAATATGAGGTCAGAAATGCTGCATGTGTAATAATTACAAGAAGAATCATCAAAATGCAGTTAAAACGGTTTTAGATAAAGTCACACCACATCAACTACCCATAAGCCAAAGATATGAGCATATCTGCCTTAAATAGGATTAATGCTGTAATTAACACTCACAACTTAAAGTTCACCCAAAAAAATGAGTATTCAGTCATCGTTTACTCGCCCTCATAAAAGGAGACGTTCAGCAGAATGTTTATACTGCTCTTTCTTGTACCAAAAAGTCATTCCAACCATATCATAAAAGAAGTCCTAAACCTCTTATATATCATGAGGGTGAGAAAATGATGACAGAATCTTCACTATCCCTTTAAAAACACACACACCTTCAATCACACGGCTGTCGGCCACGGATGTCACAGTAACTCGTGGGCTATTTATACTCAGAAGAGTGCCTTTATACTGTGAATTGTTCATGAGGCCAGATTAGACATGCTTCATAGACATATTCACGCCACAAGGAATACTCCCTTTCCATCAGAGTGAGATTATAGTCTGTAATAAAGCATAGAAACCACACAACACTGACCCAACGACCAACACAAACCTCCCAATAAAGTCAGTCCATTAAGAGTTACTGGATTCCCTTCCTCACAAAATAACTACAAAGCCACAGTTCTGTGCTCCTCGTGTCTGTTCTAATAATAGACGCATGCAGCAGAATGAAGCAAAGCCATTTACAGTCCTGCAGATATCTGTTGCTGCGCAGTAAGTAATGGCTCCGGGCTCTATATATACACACTACACACTGTTTACATCTTCATTCCTGCAATCAGATTAATTCATTAATAGAAGAACGAGCTGCAGGTAACGTAGCGTGTGAAGAGAAGGCGGCAGCTGCTATGTGCAGATGTGAGAAGCAAACAGCAATGCAATATTAAAAACAGGTTTTCCAAACAGATACAGCGATTCCTGCCTCAACTCACACCATTGGTTGAGCCAGCGTTCACGTCTCAGGCTGCTCCTGATGCTTCAATAGATCAAAGCAGATTTTCTTACAGTGACTCTGAATATTTAGCTGGGATATGAATTTTAACATACATTTCAAACAGTAGAGCATGACTATGGTATTGTCAAGGTCATGGGTTCAATTCCCAGGAAATGTATACGTTCAATGTCTTGATAAATGTTTATTTTATATATATATATATATATATATATATATATATGAGGAAGAGAGAGATTTGTGTGACTTTCATTGCATTAAAGGTATATATTTTTATCAGTTCATGCATTCCCTGGGAATTGAACCCATGACCTTGACGATACTACCATCATGCTCTACTGTTTGAAATGTACTTGGTAAGAATATTTAGATATTTGTACTGGAAAACCAGACAAAAATTGAAAAGAACATCACTTTTTGCAGTGTAATTATTTATTACACTGAATATGTTATGCCAAATGTTTGAACTACTGTAGTGCTGTCAATCAATTAAAAAAACAAATTGCACATTTTTCAGTAATCGCGATTAAATCGCATCTAGCATTCAAGTTTTCAATCAATTATACAATATATTTTTATATTGAAATAATTTCACATTTAATCTCCAAAATAATGTATAGAAACAACATATAGGGCCCTATTTTAAGGTCTAAAGCGCACGGCGCAAGTACACTTAAGGCGTGTCTGAATCCACTTTTGCTAGTTTAACCGGTGCATGGTCTAATGGTGCGTTCACACCAGACGCAAATGAAGCGTTAAGCGCGAGTGATTTACATGTTAAGTCAATGCAAAGACGCGAATAGACATCCTGCAGCGCGAATGACGCGATTCGCGCGAATAGAGCGTTTCAGGCGTTTGACGCACCTAACGTGTGATTCGCGCGAGTTGAAAAATCTGAACTTTGGCGAAAATTCGCGCCGCGTTAACCAATCAGGAGCTTGCTCTAGTAGTGACGTGATTACGACGTAGCGAGGGGTGGCAGAAATCCGAAACAACAATGGAGGACAAAATCATCTTCGCTGTACGATACATCTTCATACTTTTATAGAAACAGGAATAAAAAGGATCTTGCTTGGAAGAAAGTGAGTGAAGTGGTCGGACAATCTGGTAAGTCGTAAAAAAAACGCTCTTTACTCAATTTGAGCTATATATATATACATATTGAGACTACAAGCTAGCTAAAGCCGGCAAATTGAGCTTATTCGCCGCATTTTACAACTACTTTCCCGCTGACGAGTTGATGTGTTTATTCAGAGGAAGTGTGCAGAAACAAGACTCGAGCAGACCCTGGCAGAAGCCCCTCTCATGACGCGAATTCGCGTCTGTTGTGAAGTGAATTTCACGCGCGAATGAAGCGAGTAAACTCAAAATGTTCAAGCGTCCAAATACGCGCGATTTATTCGCACAAGTCGCGTCTGGTGTGAACGCCCCATAAAAGGGTTGTCCCTAGTCTCTTAATGAGTCATGGGTGTGTTTTGGGTGTAACGTGCAATAAACCAATCAGAGTCTCATCTCCCATTTGCACCATGGCGGATTCGCTATTTACATGACGGAATTTGCAAGCGGAAAAACTGAACGCTTCTCTAACGAGGAAACGGATCTGCTCATGTGTGAGGTTAAAGCTGCAGACCATCTAAGGGACAAGCCAGATTCCACCAAAGCATTTTTATCTTTATGTACACAATAATAATCTTTTACATTGTAATCCTTTTATTTTTAATATTTGGCATGTTTGTGTGCTGCTGCGCGTCCTTGTGTGTGTAATAAGCAGAGTGTACGCGCCTATAGGCTCATATTACTAACACGCTCTTTAAATAACAAAACAAATATTGCGCCATTGATTTTAGAGCAGGTTGTTGTTGATCAATGCCGCAGTCGTTTTCAGTTCCTCAAAATAGCAACACGCCAACAATGCACCTGAACACACCTTGTTTTCAGACCAGCACGTCCATGGGCGAACAGATGGGCGTGAGTGCATTTGCTATTTAACAACGTGGCGCTGGACGTGAAAATTATAACTGCGTCGGGCTGAAATGAGCAAAAAACACTTGCGTCGCGCCTGGCGCCACATTGCGCCAAGTGTATGATAGGGTCCAAAGACAATACATTTTAAATATTTGATCTAAGAGGTTAGAAATATACAGAAACTGAATAAAGTTATCAAACACTTCACTGCAGAAATTATAAATTAAATATAGATTAATCCTTATTAAAGCTACAAAAGTTATTCAGTCGAAAGCAGTGAGTGATTTACTCTTTTACTTTTGTTCTTTGATTAACATTAATGACAGACGGCAGCAGGTTTATTAGGCTGCTGTCACTTTAAGAGATGACGCACATGACGTGGATCTGATACACATCCGATGTCATTTACGGTCTCTTTACGGTCATTTAAGACTTTAACTAATTTAAGACTAACGTGTTAAACTGGAAAATTTAATTGCATGCGTTAACGCGTTAATTTTGACAGCACTTTAAACAATGTTCACCTCACAAACCAGGTGCTTCTCTGACAGCATTTGATTATAAACACAAAGAGCTTTCAACTCCTTTTGCTCGGTCAAAGAAGCGAGTTTACAGAACAGCACTCCTCAAACCCTACAGTCAGTTCAAACATCGTTGCTAAAATGACAAACACTGGATGACAATGCCAGATCCAATCTGACTGATTGTCTCTAAAAACACAGAAACTTTGGTCACTTTATATGGTCTCTTCCTTGTAAGCTGGCAGTTCTTGGTCAGAATAAGCCGTCAAGACAATATGACAGTAGTTAAATGCCTGGATACTAACTACAAAACATGCCCACTAAACAGATCTGTATCAAATAAGATGCTTGTTCCTCTGGGGTTCTGAATTATTGCGTTCAGCTGGTCTCAGGGAACACTGATTTAATTCTGGCCATATTTTAATAATAAGACTGGAATATTAAGTCTTAAGTGGGCCGTAGCGGAGCTTCAATCCCAGAGTTCAGCCTGAGAAAGCAGACAGTCGTGCTCCATGAAGCCTACAGAGGGGCTGGAATCTGTACGGTTAGGCTTTACCAAACAATAGCTGGATTATCCAGGAGAGCCACTGACCTTATGTCTGGACAATCAAAGCAGACCTTCACACACACACACACACACACACTCATACACTCATACACTCACATACACAATCAAGCATGCACATGCACACATACTCATACACTCACATACACTCAAGCACATGCACACACACACACACACACTCAAGCACACAAACACACACTCATACACTCACATATACACTCAAGCACACGCACACATGCACATACACACAAACACACACTCTCACGCACATACACACAAGCGCACACACATATTCAAACGCACATGCACACACACTCTCGCACATACACTCACACTCTCACACACACAGGCATGCGCACACACACACACTCACACACACACACATTCTCACACACATGCACACACACACGGACACGCACACACACACACACGGACACACACTCTCACACACATACCCTCTCTCACACTCTCAAACACACATGCACACACGGACACACACTCAGGCACACGCACTCTCACACACACACATGCACACACACTCATGCATGCACACACTCTCTCACACATGCACACACACATGCACACAAACTCACGCGCACACACTCTCACACTTACAATCTCACACACACACACTCTCACACATGCACACACACTCTTGCACACACACATGCTTACAAACTCATGCGCGCACACATTCTCACACACACACTCTAGTGTTGTCACAATTCTTCTATACGATACCCTGAAAAATAGATATTCAATACCATTTTCCATACCACAGAGGAAAACTGCCATACAGATATTTTTAACATCATCTCGTAATTTTTTGTCCATCAATTGAAAGTCTAAGCAATCAATATTTTCAAGCTTCAAAACGTACATGACACATCATAACAGTAATCCATATGAACTGAGTGGTTTAATCCAAATCTTCTGAAGAGACACGATCACACACACACACACTTTACTATACATCTATATATATTTACTTTTTAAAGTGCTACATATATACACAATACAAAAGTCACAACTAGATATCCCAGTTTAATATATAGTCATAATAAATAAACCAACATTAATCTGTTAGTTTAAGTGGCCCGACATGCAACACCTTTGGGAAACCTGTTTGATAATCATTATTTTGCGACAATATTCAGTGCAGAAACTCCACACTTCACATCTGACCAGCTCTTTCTCCCTGATCTGACACTTAAAACCACGTTCACTGGTGCAAGTCAGGTTAATCAGTCACATTCAGATCATCTCAGGATTGAACAAAACTCCATTACCACATGAAGACCTAAACAATATACAGCCAGACACCTGCTTCTGCCCAGATCACGTTTGAAGCTCTGTTTTTTTGTGATGCATTGCACAAAAACAGCCTTTTGGACATAAAACTGACTGATGCTTCAGTGTTGTTTTCTTTTCCCTTCCCTTCCCTTCCCTTTTTTTGCTGGCTGAGGAGGGAATACCCTGGCCTTGTTTGTCTGCAGGTGATGAATCTGCCCTCTCCTGGTCACAGCTGTGACTCTCCAGAATGTAAAGTCAGACACATGCCTTCAGGGACACGCACTCATTATTTACCGCTCACAAAGCCACTGCTTTCCATTTCAAAAGCAGAATAGCTCTTATTGCATATTAGTTCAGAATAAAACCAGCTTCTATATTAATAACCAGCAACATCAGGGCATTACATAATGTTTTGGGTTTCTCCTCAAACACACACACAGGAGTCATGAGATCTCCTCATCGGAAGTGTGAGGATGTGAATGTCAGAAGGGCGAGTGTAAACAACACGGATTACTCTGGAGAATATGAGCAGGAGGAAAACACTCCTTATAAACATGAGCACCTAATATTAAACGCCCTGACAGAAAGTGCATCAGTGTCAACTAATTCCCACTTCGGTCGCAAATCTCTTCTCCAGCCTGTATGCCCCACAAATCAACACGACTGTAATGCAGCGGGGTGTCTGTCATCATAAAGATGGCATCGACCTCTAAAGCAGATTACACACAGATCCCGGACGACCGCGTCCCGTCATCCTTACCGTTCTGAGATGATACGTATGGGAGCATCACGTTTCCGTGGATGAGGAGCAGCGCGAGCATCCCCGTGTAGGACAGCATCCTGCAGGAGGAGAGAGACGGGACACGGCGAGCTGAGGATGAACGCGGAGCGGCTTCAGCCGCAGAGGATGGCGGAGGAGGAGCGCGGACGGACGGCGAGAAACGCGACAGGCGCTGCGCGGCTCTGCTGCATGGAGGACGGATGAGGATGAGGACGCTGCTGCTGCCCGGCGCTCAGGGATGCTGATGCTGCTGCTGATGATGATGATGATGGGCCATCGGAGTGTCCGTCATCGCGAAGAACCTTCAGCTGTCAGTGCGCGCACCCCGAGGCTCATTCGCGCGCATCATCAGCTGTCGGCGCGCGCTCCCGATCGCTGTGCCTCGAGCGCATCAGCTCTGCGCAGCTTCAGCGCCATTCAATCACTGTGGCGTTAAAAAACAATACAGTAACACGCAGTACAATGAAAATATATTTTCAGTGTGTTTATATTAAGATACAGAGGGCGATAGTGATAACACATTTCACTCCAATTAATATTTCTTACCTGTAGATTATTTCTGAAAGACAATTTATAGTAAATACAAACTTTGTACTGCATTCCCAACAATAACCCACCATATATATTATATTTAAATATATATATATATATATATATATATATATATATATAAAATATATAAATTTCCCCCAGGGGAAAAAATCTAATTTTTATTGCTCCATTTCATTTAATGAATAATAAATCAGATCTATTAATGAAACGTAGAAATGTACCTACAAAAATGTCTTGATGTTGTTTTGGCTGATAGAGATTATAATTAATACATTCTATAAAATTGCAACATTTAAAACATTGTATTAAAAATGTGATTTATAAAAAACATTTATAAAAACATAAAACATTTATTTATTGACATTTATAAAAAATACTCTTTTCCTGAAACACACTCTTGTCTTAATATCAAAGTGGTTTTATTATGTTACCCAACAGATATTACAAAAATATAATAACTGAATTTTAGTTTGGAGGACAGAATTTACAAAATAATAATAATAAAACTATGTGAAACTAACATACAAAAGCATACAAAAAATTGAAACTAACATACTGTGCTGAAGAAAACAAGCATTTAAGACTCAAAACCTTTACTGAAATATAGCACTTGTGACAACTAGCCCTGATCTCCCTTGTACCATGGTACTGAATAATTACCATATTCATGCACAATTGTATTCACATGGTACTCCATTAAATTAAAGTAGCCTACTTCAAAGAATAGTAGGCATGGTAGTATAATGGTACTTTTTTATTAATGTCTCAATGCTTCCATAGAACATTTATCTAGGGCACTACTGAGATTTTCTCCAAGAAAGCACGTTATCCACACAGTGTGATCGTGGGCTCGTCATTAACACACAGTCAGTCAGGATTAAGAGCTGAAGAGAATCCTGACCTCTGTCTGCACCTGCTCACATTCACACAGCGCCATCTGATGGAGAAACGAGCCAATACAGCACACAAGTCCTCTCTGGAAAACCAGGTATGGATTGCTCATCTTCCTCTAACACTATTCAGTTTTATGAAACAAAGTATTGTGGTATTAAATAAAACAATGAAAATATTGTGAATTGTGATACACTCTTCAAAATGGAATCTTTCTATTGCATCACTTTTGGAACCTTTACTTTTTTAGAATGTATTAAATACATTTAAACAACAACTCTTTCTGGTTCTCGAATCTGATTGGCTGAGAGCCGTGCAATATTCTAGTGATAACAGCACTCCTACCTTTTCACCGTTTGTATCACTCCGCTTGAAGCGACTGTCATGGCGGCTGAGCAAATCCACCGTATTTTTTACAAACACTACACTTGTTGTACTACAAACTGTAGTTTTAAGAGTTTTTAGGCGAGAATGTAGTTGTTTAGACCTGAAATATGTGACTCATATTTAATCATAGCGCCTACGTATTTTACAATTTGTTTAGACGTTTTCCGAGATGCGAGCTCCAGGCCGTCAGCGGCCGTTCAGTGCTCGTGTACCCGCCGAGAACAGCATCATCACGGCCAGTGCTTCAGGGATTTGCCGCTGGCTCTTATAGTGGTTAAACATGAGGTATAATTCATTTTGGGTACATAAAACAGGCAATCTTTGGTCTTATTAATCTATTACTTGTTCCTGAGCAAATCAAATTGGGCTATGTTAAATTTAACAATTTAATATTAAGGCTATTTTTAACTAGCATTCTGTAGAGCACTGCTTTTGTACGTTTGACTGAAATGTACAATTTTGTTTATGTCCTACTGTCATTAATATGCCATTAGATGGCGGCAAACTTTACGAGTGAATGAGTCAGTCACAAGAGACTTTTAAATTGAAAGGGACTTTTGTAAACAAAGGACGTTGTTTTAACTGTAAAAAAGACAAATACAAAGATCGCTTTTCTCAGGAGACATTTAAACGGATTTTTACAATGGATTTAATATGGACATTGACCTGACGATTGAACTGCATTGTTATTTCTTATTTACACACTCGTGCCGTTGAACTGTTTTATAAACGCAATATCACACTCGTAGCCGTGCGTTATGGCTGTATATCATCATGATGTGATTACCTACGGCTGAATCACAGCCGTGCTGATATACAGCCATAATCGCACGGCTACTCGTGTGATATTGCTTATTTATTATATGATCGCTTTTGATTATCGAGTGGATTAACTGTTTTACTTACAATGAATATCTTAATGCAAACAAAATATTTTGAATATACCTATTATTTTAAAATTAAACATTCATCAGGTTCATTCTGTGATGCTTTTAAACACTATTGAAGGAGGAACATATATGTCGAACTTCTGGTGTTTTGCCTTCACTATCTACTAATTTTTGTTTTCTAAAGAAATTCGTATGTAAGCACAATGTCTATTAAACTAACTTAAAGCATGTAAGCAGAAGCCTTTAGGTTAAAAGGTTTTAGGGTCACAAACGTTTGACTGGTTGTGTTTGCATTTCTAAGGATTCTTTTAAAAAAAAGCTCCCAGGAGTAAAGGCGACCCTAAACAAAGCTCATGAGTTCAGAATGATTCTGATGACACAGCACGTCGAGATTTGCAGTCACGCTGACGTGCCCAATAACAGAGCAGCCACTTTTCCCTCCACTTTACTCAAGCACGTCAATGAAAGAAACATTTAAATGGAAGCCACACCTGCCGCCTGCCGTGAGCCAATGATCTGCAGAGGAGAGGTGCGGGACAACACACCCACTTTTGTTCCAAGCCAATGGGAACGGAAAGGTCAGGAGGGGGAAAACTTGCCCCAGGATCAATTCGTCTCGCATCAGTGAACCTTCTGCAAATGTGTGGGAGGAATTTCACCAGCTCTCCTCTGACTCTCAGGTGTTGTTAGTATGGGAAGTCGACAACAATGGCTTACGAGACTGAAGAATGAACTGAGCAACAGTCCTCTGGTGTCCAACGTGGCCTTCGGCTTCATCCTGATGGGACTGGAGAAGTTGGTGGAGCTGGAGTTTGAGTGTCCGTGTAATCCGGCCTGGAACGGGCTGTTTTCCTCCGCATTCTTCATCATTCCCGCCGTCATGGCCTTGGCGCTGATGATGATCATTCAGGGATGCAGGTGTGACGTCTGGTGCAGGAGGACCGTGTCCCTGTCCGGTTTCGTTCCCGCCGTGGTCTGGTTGATCCTGCTCTTCCTGGACGGTCAGTATTTCGCCTGTGCGATGACAGACTGGCACGGACGGTTCGTGATCGTGGACAAAGCCGCTCCGCAGAAATGGTGTGAGCCCACTCAAGAGGAGAGCGTCACTCCTCAGGAACTCATGCTGCGCTCACAGCGACTGTTTGTGGAGTCTCAGGTGAGATCCAGTAGCCCGTCAGGACAGCTCTTGTGTCTTTATGCACCAGTAGACCTGCTAACTCTATGTCACTTTCAAATGACAGTGACACATTTTTTAGAACTCTGAAGATAACTGATACATTTTTAGAACTCTGAAGATAATTGACACATTTTTAGAACTCCGGAGATAATTGATACATCTTTTAGAACTCTGAAGATAATTGATACATCTTTTAGAACTCTGAAGATAATTGATACATTTTTTAGAACTCTGAAGATAGTTGATACATTTTTAGAACTCCGATGATACATTTTTAGAACTCCAGAGATAATTGATACATTTTTAGAACTCCGGAGATAATTGATACATTTTTAGAACTCTGAAGATAATTGATACATTTTTAGAACTCCGGAGATAATTGATACATCTTTTAGAACTCTGAAGATAATTGATACATCTTTTAGAACTCTGAAGATAATTGATACATTTTTAGAACTCTGAAGATAGTTGATACATTTTTAGAACTCCGATGATACATTTTTAGAACTCCAGAGATAATTGATACATTTTTAGAACTCCGGAGGTAATTGATACATTTTTAGAACTCTGAAGATAATTGATACATTTTAAAACTCCGGAGGTAATTGATACATTTTTAGAACTCCAGAGATAATTGATACATTTTTAGAACTCCGGAGGTAATTGATACATTTTTAGAACTCCGGAGGTAATTGATACATTTTTAGAACTCCGGAGATAATTGATACATTTTTAGAACTCCGGAGGTAATTGATACATTTTTAGAACTCTGAAGATAATTGATACATTTTTAGAACTCCGGAGGTAATTGATACATTTTTAGAACTCCAGAGATAATTGATACATTTTTAGAACTCCGGAGATAATTGATACATTTTTTAGAACTCTGAAGATAATTGATACATTTTTTAGAACTCTGAAGATAATTGATACATTTTTAGAACTCCGATGATACATTTTTAGAACTCCGGAGATAATTGATACATTTTTAGAACTCCGGAGATAATTGATACATTTTTTAGAACTCTGAAGATAGTTGATACATTTTTAGAACTCCGATGATACATTTTTAGAACTCTGGAGGTAATTGATACATTTTTAGAACTCCGGAGATAATTGATACATTTTTTAGAACTCTGAAGATAGTTGATACATTTTTAGAACTCCGATGATACATTTTTAGAACTCCGGAGGTAATTGATACATTTTTAGAACTCTGAAGATAATTGATACATTTTTTAGAACTCCGGAGATAATTGATACATTTGTGGAATTCTGCTATAGAGAACATCTATAGAACTTTACTATCAATGTCAATATTTATAGCTTAGTTCATGTCTTGACTAGATTCTTGTGAACCACCAATTAAACTTTTGACATTAAATTTACTTCTTCTGTAACCAATTAATGTATTAATTAACAAATTAATGTATGTACATCCACTATAATGGACATGTTTTGTTAATGTGTCTATGATCATTTAATGGGGAAATCTCACAAAAACATGTCCAGGTCATATTTCAGCTCAAAATAAAATGAAAATAATATCCTTTTTTTTTTTTTTTTTTTTCCTCGCTTAAAGACAAATGAAGTTGACTTTTAGGAGCATAAAGGTGTTTCATTATAATGCAATAAAAAAACTTTTTTCTATATAATTTGTAAAAGTATAACAAAATAATGTATTACATGTGTATAAAAAATTCTACATTCTATATATATTTTTAAATATATAAAATTAATGTTACAGTTAAAAATATTATTTTAGATTAAAAATAAGATACATATTAAAAAGTACAACAAATACCACCATGATATATAAATACTTTACAGTTTAAATAAAATATAACTTTTTTTTTTTGGTATTACAGTAATGAGAACTAGAGGAATGTGGTTAATATTAATAAATACTAAAATATATTATAACTATTAAATATGATAAATATTAATATAATATTAATATAATATTAATAACTATATATATATATATATATATATATATATACATTTATAGTATATATAAATATAAATATAATAAATAATAAATATTAAAAAATAATGTCACAATGCAAAAACAAATCCCAAAAAAGGCTTTATTTTCTTGAAAAATATAATTCCTCTTTTTAATGGTGAAATATGACCTGGACACATTCAAAACAACTTTTGTGTGATTCATCAATGCCATTATGTTACAGATACAAATTAGTAGTACTCTTTACACACCAGTCAACTCCAATCATTAAATCATTAGTTACACATTACCTGTTTCAGGCGATCACAGTTTATCTGTCTCTTTAACAGGTGATCGGCATAGTGCTGCTCATTTTTATCTGTTTCGGACTGGTCGTGTATGTGATCAGAGAAAGCTGCCAGCAGGAGCTGGAAACTCAAGATGCCAATGTGGCGGAGATGACCCTCTACAGCTCCAGCTGATAGCAGAAGAAAAACATGTGTCACAAGCCTTTCTGTCTTCAGTCACTCTTTACGTTACAGTGTTCATGTAATAGCACAGTGAGTAACACACAAGAACAGGCATAATTCACCTGAAAAAGAAGATTAAGTCATTTACTCACCCTTAAGTGTGCCAGACTTGTATGACTTTCTTTCTTCTGTGGAGTAAAGGACACGTTCTGAAGACTGTGCTGGTCGCTCTTTCACTGCAACTGAATGAATGAGGACTGAAGCTGCTGAATGATTCATCCATGAATCACACTGATCTGATCGCAAGGGTTTAAAGGGTTAGTTCACCCAAAAATGAAAATTCATTAATTACAGGTGTGGAACGACATGAAGGTAAGACCTTCGTTCATCTTTGGAACACAAATTAAGATATTTTTGATGAAATCCAAAAGGTATATGACTCGTCCATAGACAGCAATATAATCAACACTTTCAAGGTCCAGAAAGGTACTAAAGAGACCGTTAAAACAGTCATGTGACTGCAGTGGTTCAACCTTAATGTTATGAAGAGACGAGAATACTTTTTTTTGCACAAAAACAAAACAAAAATAATGACTTTATCCAACAATCTCTTCTCTTCCCTGTCATTCTCTTTATGCAGGTGATGCAGTAAGCACAGTGAAGGCTTCCGTGTTTATGTCCGAATGCCGGCTCAGTACTGGCCAAAGCTGATCACGTGATCAGCACGACGCATGCGTGTGACGCTGACGCAGGAGCCGGCCAAAAATGAGTCGGCATTCTGACGTAGAACCTGGAAGCGCTGGATGTAAACAACGTATGAGAATGACACAGAAGAGAAGAGATTGTTGAATAAAGTCGTTATTTTTGTTTTGTTTTTGCACACAAAATGTATTCTCGTCTCTTCATAACATTAAGGTTGAACCACTGCAGTCACATGACTGTTTTAACGATGTCTTTAGTACCTTTCTGGACGTTGAAAGTGTTGATTATATTGCTGTCTATGGACGAGTCATAAACCTCTCGGATTTCATCAAAAATATCTTAATTTGTGTTCTGAAGATGAACGAAGGTCTTACAGGTGTGGAACGACATGAGGGTGAGGAATTAATGACAGAAATTTCATTTTGGGGTGAACTAACCCTAATAAAGTAATAAAGTCATACAGCTTTAGATCAACAAGAGGGTGAGTAGTTAACTTTTTGAAGGGACTGTTGAAGGGTCCGTTTACTGGCTGTTTACAAGAACAGCTCAATATTTTTAGAGAGAAGATTATATGTTTTTTTTTTTGTTTGTTTGTTTGTTTGTTTGCATTGAAACATGACAATGAAGCACTGTAATGCAACACAATTCTATATTCTATATATTTTTAAATGTATGAAAAATAATTGATTACAGTTAAAATGTTAATTAAGATCAAAATAAATAAATAAAAAAAAAAGCGCTGTAATACTACTATGATGTATGAATAATTTACAATTTAAATAAAATATAACTTTTTTGTATAAAAATAATGAGAACTAGAGGGAAATGTGCTTAATATTCATGAACAATGTCAAAAAATTAGAGATACACCGATACTACATTTCTCCACCGATAGCCGATTATTCAGAATAATATCTGCCGATACCGATAGTTTGGGGGTTCTGCCTTTTATACCTTTTTTTAAATTTATGATATTATGATTTCATTGTATTTTTAATTATTATATTTGGAAAGAAATGCAAATAAAAACATTATTCTCTCCATTTCATCAACTTGTTTCAGAGTAACTGGTATCAGTTATAAACAAACACATTACTCAAATTAATATTAACACACATTAACTAAATTCTGACGATTAAATTAATATTTCTTAACTTTCTGAATGTTATTAATTCATATAATTACTGTTAATATCGAACATCAAACTGGTTTCTTAGCATTTTCTTTACAGAAAGCACAAATTCAGTGCATTTTCCTGCCCTCTTTTGATTGACAGGATATATCAGCCCTGATTATCGGCTGTTTTTAAACTATTGCCCGATAGTATGAAAATTTGCTTTTATCGGCCAGTACCGAATATTGGCCGATATATCGGTGCATCTCTAATATATATATAGATGCCGATAGTGTGAAAATTTGCTTTTATCGGCCGATACCAATAATTGGCAGATATATCGGAGCATCTCTAATAAATAAATATAGATGCTGATAGTGTGAAATTTTGCTTTTAGCAGCCGATATCGAATACTGACCAATATATCGGTGCATCTCTTTTATATATATATATATATATATATATATATATATATATGCCGATAGTGTGAAAATTTGCTTTTATCAGCCGATACCGACAATTGGCCGATATATCGGTGCATCTCTAATATATATATATAGATGCCGATGGTGTGAAAATTTGCTTTTATTGGCCGATACCGATAATTGGCCGATATATCGGTGCATCTCTAAAAAATATCCTGTAAAGCCATTAAACATGTTAATGGCTGTTCACAAGAACATGTACAGCTCACAGAACGCACATTTTCATACAGAAGAATTAATATATGTGTTTTAACAAAACACAAGCTGCACATTTCTGCTTTAACCCTTTGGAACACTAGCTCATAGATTTCCAATGAAAGTGTTTAATGCAAACATGCCTGTTTTTAAAGAGGGAAACTAGAAGGAAATATGCTTAATATTCATGTCACAATGTAAAAAATGAAAGCCAAATGAAAGTCATTGTCTGTGTCAATCAGCAACATATCACTGATGCTGTCAACTGAGATGAAATATAACAACCTGTAAATACATTTTGTTAGTGCGAATACTATTGTAATTCATCATATTTACAAATAAAACAGTCATAAAAATGTGCAGAAATTATGCCATTAAAGGCAATAACCTCAAGTATAATGTGCACCCTTTATGGTATAATAGTGTAGTATAATTTTTGCACATTTTTTTCTGAGTGTCAGTGTAATAAAGCAGTTTGATTGACATGATTATTGCTGTTATTATAACATAATACAGTGTTTTAGCAAGTAGTGCCTTACAGTGAACACGGTCAACGTGAAAATGAGCGATTGTACAGTCACAATTCATACATCAGCACAACAATTATGAGAAACCAGGGTTGAAACAGTTTGTTTAAGAATTCAGGAAAGACTATGTAAATGTAAGTCATTAAACAACCCATATATCACTTTATGTTCAGCTCAGCTCCCATCATGCAATTGTAACTACAAGGTCACACAAAGAGTGTTTTAATATCTTGTCAAATCTGCTTTTATTTTTTGTTTGCATGTTTTATTTTTATACTACATATCTATGTGATGTTTCCGCATTTGAATATTACACTAGACTCTTTATATAGACATTATCTTTTGTATCAGGAGTGCTCATGTACAAAATAAAATTTTATATATTCAATTTCAGTACTTCCTTGTGTAAAATAAAATACATTTTAATTGACTGTCAACCAGACTTATGTTGCATTTAAAAGCTCTGTTATCCTTGCAATCAGCTGTAATTGCTCTGAAGACGTGCAGCAGTGATTAAACACTGTCGGATATTAAAGCGTTTTCAGTCATTACAGCAGTAACAGCGGTGGAAGTGGGTCGAGTGTCACCTCTATTAGACTCGAGTCCCGCAGGTCACTGTAATACATCACCGTAATTACAGACGGGACAAAACCGCTCTAATGATGTGCTAATGGTTTCTGGAAGGGATAATAGTGGGAGAAATCATTTCAATCTTAAAGCCAACATGAAATCACATATTTACTTTCTTAATACATGTCTTAATGTGAACAATTCATCAGTAAACGTTATTCTGTAGAAATACTCCAACTACAGGCAGTGTGAGCTACTGGTTAATGTTAAATATAACGTTAACCAAAAGCCAAACAGCTATTTGTGTATTCCAGAAATACATCACATTACAGAAGTTTCATGCTGACACAACATTTAATCAAAATTCACATGGTCACTACATGGTAAATCTCTGTTACATTAACTAAAATTAAAAAGGTTTTTATTTTATTATTAAATTAAAAATGTTGATATACTCATAATCAGTAAAACCACATAAACAGCCCAAAAAACAAAAAAATGGAGAGAAAAGCACTTATATACAAAACTGTAATATATACACTGTTATTCAAAGGTTTGGAATAATTCATATTATTTAATGTTTTTGAAAGATTTTCTTCTGCTCACAAAGTCTGTATTTATTTGATCAAAACTTGCAGTAAAAATGTAAAATATTATTACAATATAAAATAGCTGTTTTCTATGTAAATGTATAGTAAAATGTAATTTATTCCTGTGATCAAATCTGTATTTATTTGATTGAAAATACAGTAAAAATCACAAAATATTATTGCAATTTAAAATAGCTTTTTTCTATATGAATATATTGTAAAATGTAATGTCATCAAAGCTGAATTTTCAGCATCATTACTTCCAGTCTTCAGTGTCACATGATCCTTCAGAAATCATTCTAATATGATGATTTGCTGCTCAAGAAACATTTCTCATTATTATCGGTGTTGAAAACAATTGTGCCATTTCATATTTTTGTAGACAATACATATATACATACAGTACCGGTCAAAATTCTGGACCCAGTACTATTTTTAATGTTTTGGAAAGAAGTCTCTTCTGCTCATCAATGCTGCATTTATTTAATCAAAAATACAGAAACAGTAAAAATGTGAATTATTATTACAATTTAAAATAATGGTTTTCTATTTTAATATACCATAAAATATAATTTATTTCTGTGATCAAAGCTGAATTTTCAGCATCATTACTCCAGTCTTCAGTGTCACATGATCCTTCAGAAATCATTCTAATATGATGATTTATTTATTAACAGTTGTGCTGCTTAATATTTTTTATAACCTGTGATACTTTTTCAGGATTCTTTGATGAATAAAAAAAGTTAAAAAAGAACAGCATTAATTCAAAATAGAAATCTTTTGTAACAATATACACTACCATTCAAATGTCTGGGGTCTGTAAAATATTTTTTTTTCTTTTTTTTTTTGAAAGAAATTAATACTTTTATTCAGCAATGATGTGTTAAATTGATAAAAAAAAATGATACATAGAAGTTACCCAAACTCAATATCAACCTTTAAAGACACCCTCAAGCTTAATCTTGTTTTGCTCGTTTTCTTTTTGCACATAACCTGCAACATAAACATCTGATCACCTTAAATATAATAAAAACTATAAAAGACACAATCGACACTAAGAACGCTACGACATCAACACTATAATACGAGTACCAGGGCATTTTATACGAGTCGGTGCGCAGGTGAGCAGCGCCTCTGTGTCTCATGACAAACTCGATCCAGAAGATGGCGCTGTCTAATGGTTTAAATGGCGTGTCTCTGTGGATTCTGGACAGCTTCTGCATGTTTGTTCTGTAGGACGGCTCATTAATCACTTCCTGTAAGGCATCTTTAAATATACTTCTGTCTATGGTGGCTATGTCCACAACCTTAGCTACACCTTTATGTCTCATTTTGGAAATGTTATCATCCTGATCGAAAACAAGCGGCAACCCGACTATTGGAACGCCATGGTAAATGGCTTCAAAAATACCATTAGTTCCTCCATGAGACACAAAAACCTTGGTCTTTGCATGTCCTAAGAGATCATTCTGCGGTAACCAGTTAACCAGTAAAGTGTTGTTGCCCACAGTCGACGGACGCTCTCCGGTGTATCTCCAAATCACTTTTTGGGGAAGCTGAGCGAACGCAGCGGCTATTTCATCGGCTATGTCAAGAGGAAGCTGCCCAACTAATGTTCCTAAAGACATAATAATGATGCCGTGCTCTCCAGAGCTTTGTACGAAGTCCTCCAGATCCCTCGGAAGATCTTTTGCAGGTTTGCATTGGAAACCGCCAACGTAAACGACATTTGGCATGGTTGGGCGAGGAAATTCAAAGACAAAATCCACCCTCATGAGCCAAATATCAGCTGCTTGAAATAATTCAAAATAGTCCAAATCAGGGCCGAAGTAACGGCTGCACAAAGCGCTGTAATGAGGACCAACGGTACGCTTGTAAAGGAAACGCCGAAGAGTGTAAAACAGCATGTTATACGTTCTCTGCAGAAAAGTCATGTGATCGGTCAGCTGAGAAGGTGGGAAGGGAACGTAGGACAGTGGAGACGGGGCTATTGTGAAATGAGCTTCTCCATGAACAGTCCATCGGACGTTAAAGACGAGAGGTAGATTCAGATAGTGTGCGAGAACAACACCTCCTCCGTTTGCGGGATCGGTCAACATCAAGTCAAAGTTGGCTTGTTTGATCTGTTCTAACAGCACAGGATCGTTCTCGATTATAAAGATCACCATTTCGCAAATCTTTCTGTGCATTTCGGAAAACCTGTCCTTGAGGTCCATGTCCAATCTGAATCTGGTCCATGCCGGTTGCCTCTGCCGTTTGATCTGCAGTTGTTTAGAAACAAAACTGCGGTAGAACTCATCGTCTCCACCCAGTGAAAACGGGACGGTCATTGAGACGTAATGGGGCGACGTCTCTGAGATGTACCAGCTGTCGAGGGCCCGGATCACGGTGATCTGATGGCCTCTGGAGTGAAGCTCCTGGATCAGAACATTCATGTTAACCCAGTGACTGCCTTCATGAGGAAACACCAGGATCTTCCCACAATGCGCTGGGAAGGTCAGGGTTAGAATGATGCTTGAGATATAGATAAAATCCATCCTTATAGGTCTTTTTCTGAAAGACATAAACAAACAGCTGATGATGTTCAGCATTTATCAGACAAGCTTTTGCTCTCTAATGTAAGTCTGTGTGGTTGAATAGCTTTAACCCTCTGGTGCTGTTCAGTCATTTTTGACCCAAAAGTTTTACGTTTTGTTTTTTTACTTCATCGGAATGGTACAAAACTTTTTGGCACTTGCTTTGTGAACACAAAAAAAGGACATGATTTGAAAAGGTTAAATGGTCCTGAAAAAATAGTCACACTTGTATTGTACGTGGTCAAAAATTAGCGCATTGGAAATGAATGGGAAGCGAATTTCATCTAGTGGAAGCGTTTGGTACTGCAACCAAACACATTCTTACTGAAAGCTCATTTTTTGAGATATCAACCTCAAATTTGGAACACAACTTGTTTAGATTTAAGGCTTTGATTTTCAGAGTAAAACGTGTTTTGGAAAATATATAATTCATATAAAAATTTAAAATGGTATTTTTGTGCATTTTTCATAACAATAAATGTAAATTCACTTTTTTAAACTCTTTTCACTGCAGCAATAATCTGCCAAGTGTTGTCTCTAAAAAGAGACCAAACTTCAGTCTGTGCTCCAAAGCTTTCAAGATTTATGATAGTTTCAGTTGGAAATTTCATTTTCAGGTCCATGTTCAAAAAGTGAATAAACAGATTATAACTACTGCATAAATCTAATTTAGTACCATAAAATCTCCTAAAAATACATTAAATAATAGTGACACAAGGTATCTGGACAGGATACAATATTTTCCCCCCACTTTTCCAAATCTTAAAACAAACACTGAGAGGTTCAAGTTCTGTAAAGACTGGCTGAGTTTAAAACAGTAAGAGTAAAACAAATGCAGATCTTACAGTATATACAGTAATCTTATATGAAGGTTCAAGGTGGCAGAACACTTTATTTAAAGGATTAATTGACTTCTGAATTAAAATTTCCTGATAATTTACTCACCCCCATGTCATCCAAGATGTTCATGTCTTTCTTTCTTCAGTGGAAAAGAAATGAAGGTTTTTGAGGAAAACATTCCAGGATTTTTCTCCATATAGTGGACTTCACTGGGGTTCAACGGGTTGAAGGTCCAAATGTCAGTTTCAGTGCAGCTTCAAAGAGCTCTACATGATCCCAGACGAGGAATAAGAGTCTTATCTAGTGAAACGGTCAGTCATTTTCTAAAAAAATGTAAATTATATACTTTTTAACCACAAATGCTCATCTTGCACTGCTCTGTGATGCTCCACGCATTACGTAATCACGTTGGAAATGTCACGCGTGACGTAGGCGGAAGTACCGATCCAGTGTTTACAAAGCGAACGTGCAAAAACTAAGTCAAATGGCCTTTACAAACAAAAGGTAAAAACAACGATGTTGAATGATTTTGAAGTTTGATGTCGGACGAAGTTGAGTTTTTCTACCGCGGTACTTCCACCTGCGTAATGCGTGACCTTAAAAAGTATATGTTTATTTTTTTTTAGAAAATGGCCGAAGGTTTCTCTAGATAAGACTCTTATTTCTCGTCTGGGATCATGTAGAGCTCTTTGAAGCTGCACTGAAACTGACATTTGGACCTTCAACCCGTTGAACCCCAGTGAAGTCCACTATATGGAGAAAAATCCTGGAAAGTTTTCCTCAAAAACCTTCATTTCTTTTCGACTGAAGAAAGAAAGACATAAACATCTTGGATGACATGGGGGTGAGGAAATTATCAGGACATTTCATTCTGAAGTGAACTAATCCTTTAAGAGCAATAATCATTTCACTTTAAATCCAGGATGCACAGCAGATTTGTTACCGTTTTAACAGAATCTGATCTTTCATTACAAACTTATTCATCCTTTTGACACTCCATGCCTGGTAAATTGTTGATTTGTTTCGGCATGAAACAAACCGTGTTCTGACACGCTGTTCTTGCACAACCTTCATGTGTGTCACCAGGAAACACTATTTCATGTGGTTTTAGAGGGTTTTGGGTGGTTGCAAAGTCCTTTTTGGAACATTTTATTATTTTTGTATAAAAGTTTCCCCATTCACCAAATATCTACATAAATATGGATAACAAGTCAACATGAAAATAAATCACTCTATTTATGTTCTTAATTGTCTTACAGTGAACATCAATACACATTATTTTAAACAAAAAACTTGCTCCACGTCTTTACTTTATCTTCATGATCTTTCCTTAAGAAATGCATCAGATTATAGAGGTAAAATGGTTTGCAAATGCTGTTTCATACTGACTTTAAGAGAAATAATTCACACGAACCCTGTTGTTTATCTGCTAAAGTGACACTTTCAACTGTCTCCGGGAATTCAAGATCCATTCAAAACATGTTTCATCTTTCTCTTGATCATTACACTGTTTACATATGCAGAAATAAAACACTGCAATCTGATTTATGAAATATCTTAGTGCAAGCATCAAACGGTGATGTTGAATCTCATCTAGACTGCATTTAAAGGGCCAGTTCACCCAAAAATAAAAAATTCTGTCATCATTTATTCACCCTCAAGTTGTTCCAAACCTGTAGAAGTTTCTTTCTTCTGCTGAACACAAAAGAAGATATTTTGAGTAACCAAAAAAACTATGGAAGTCAATCAACTGTTTGAACTATCCCTTTAAATGTCACTGGCACAACCTCATATCACAAGTGCTGTCCTTGTGTAATCAGACATTCAGAACAAAACAACTTACTGACATCACTTCCTGTTGGACTGTTGAAGCACATTTTAAACAATGAATATCATGTAAAACACGTTACAAAAGGGACGTGGAAACCCAAGACAAAATCAAGCAGCAAGTCAATCATCCGCATCCCAGATTAATATATTTCAGATGGGTTTTTTCCACTGACGCATTACAAATCATAAACCAAGAGTTCCTAACAGTGAACCTTAGATTAGACGCCTTATTTAACCCTCATGCACTGTTCGATATATCATTTGAAAGCTTTCAGACTCTAGTTTTCATATTTGGTGACTGATTTTCAAAAGAAATGACAGAGCAATAGAGACATAGCGATATATTCTTCATTTGTGATGTGGTGCCAGACTATAACACGCACTCTGATTCTTTCCGTATGTTTTTATATGTGTTTTAGGGATTGAATTCAAATCAAATATTAACATTACTGCCCAAATGTCTTCTGAATAGGATGTCTACTTCATAAATATATTGAAAAGTATGGAAAAATATGGTTCAGATCACCATATATGGAAATCGAAGCGTCATCGGTGGAGTCTGAATGTCATCTAGTGGAAAAGTTTGGTACTGCGCACAAAAAATCTTACTGAAAGTTGTTTTTTTGAGATATCAACCTAAAATTTGGCACAGAACTTGTTCAGATATTTAGCTTTAATTTTCTTTAAGTTTTAGAGTTGAACATGTTTTGTAAAATATATATTTTATATAAAATACAATATATATATTAAATTTTCATAAACTTCTATAACTTTTTTTAAACTTTACTTTTACAACTGTGAAGTGTTCCCTTTAAAAAAAGATACCAAACTTAAGTCTGTGCTCTGAAGTATTAAAGATTTTTAACAATTTAATTTAGAAAAGACTAGGGTTGAGGAGTTCTGACGTACAACACAGAAGTGTTTTGTATTTTGGGTCTGTACAGGTGCTTTTGAATGGCTGTCTATATGGGTCAAATTGACCCACGAACAGTACGAACGAATAAAATTTCTGTATGCACATTTCACAACATCAGCGTGTTGAAATTTTGCATGCATGTTCATGCACCTAAATGAGAAAAAGTCAAGAAAGAAAACACGGTTAACTGATGTTTCCCGACAACTCAAAAATCAAAACAGGTCAAACTGACCCATAACAGTACATGAGAGTTAATGTTTACAGGTGAATTTTATATCTGTCATCAATGTATAATCTATAAACACTGTGATCAGTCGACTGCACCACACTAAATGAGTATTAATATCTCTTTAAATCAATCTGCATAGCCATATTAACACATCCTAATGATCTACAAAATGTATATGATGTATTTGACAATAAACTCTTGTTCAGCTCATTGCAAACCCATGATTGTGTCATAGTTATATTGAACCCTGTGCACTCACTTACAAATCATCATCATAGTAAATAAACAATTACTTTTACTACAATAAAACTAACTTGGTATCAGGCACAACTGCCACTGCTGCCAATAAAATTAAAATAATAACAATTTACATTAAGATAATGACATAAAGACCATATATTGTTGTATTTTACAATAGTAGCTACGGTTATTATCCTACTTTTTTGATGTAAACAAGAACATCAGCGTTACTGACAGACATAATAATGAAGGGAGTTCAGTTCTTTCAAGGAAAAGTGACATCTATTTCCGGAAATAAGTGTCAACTCTCTTACTACCCCCGAAAAGACTTTCTTTTAGGAGGAAAAACACTGAGCAGTTCATATTGTGTTCAACTGTACAGAGCTATACATACATGCAACATTAAACATATCAGTCCACACAAACAAACACTGAATCCTGTTTGGCGCGACTGACAACATGGAAGCTCATTTCAGACGGTACGATGAATGTTTCGGAAATTTTCATAATCCAAAACTGAGCATGTCCATCTGTAGATGTGTGTGAAAGCCGTAATGGATTTTGACAAATGAAATAAATGAACTTACCAGCCGAACAGCGAGTGACAACAGTGTAGCATCGAGCTCCTGAGACACGCTTCTCTGTTTGGGTGCGCGGAGGCGGAGCTCATGAATATTAACAACGTCATGCCCGTGATGATTGGACACCCGCATCATTACTATTCATAAAATATATTTCTATGTTATTCAGCACACCCTAATATTATAACACTCTAGATAAAATAAAAATAAACAAATAGTAATGAATTTAAATAAACAGTAGAAGTCTAGCAGGTGCATAAATAATTCACATAAATGTTTTTACAAATTTACAAATACTTTTTTAATCTTTGGAACCAAGGAGCAAATTCAGTGACGTCATATTTTAGTGATGTTTTGAAATGGTGACTACCTAAAGAGGGAAAATCTTTAAATAGATTTTGGGAGGAATTATTTTAGCTGGCATTTTAGTTGCTTGTGTACAAACCCGATTCCAAAAAAGTTGGGACACTGTACAAATTGTGAATAAAAAAGGAATGCAATAATTTACAAATCTCATAAACTTATATTTTTATTCACAATAGAATATAGATAACATATCAAATGTTGAAAGTGAGACATTTTGAAATGTCATGCCAAATATTGGCTCATTTTGGATTTCATGAGAGCTACACATTCCAAAAAAGTTGGGACAGGTAGCAATAAGAGGCCGGAAAAGTTAAATGTACATATAAGGAACAGCTGGAGGACCAATTTGCAACTTATTAGGTCAATTGGCGACATGATTGGGTATAAAAAGAGCCTCTCAGAGTGGCAGTGTCTCTCAGAAGTCAAGATGGGCAGAGGATCACCAATTCCCCCAATGCTGCGGCGAAAAATAGTGGAGCAATATCAGAAAGGAGTTTCTCAGAGAAAAATTGCAAAGAGTTTGAAGTTATCATCATCTACAGTGCATAATATCATCCAAAGATTCAGAGAATCTGGAACAATCTCTGTGCGTAAGGGTCAAGGCCAGAAAACCATACTGGATGCCTGTGATCTTGGGCCCTTAGACGGCACTGCATCACATACAGGAATGTTACTGTAATGGAAATCACAACACGGGCTCAGGAATACTTCCAGAAAACATTGTCGGTGAACACAATCCACCGTGCCATTCGCCGTTGCCGGCTAAAACTCTATAGGTCAAAAAAGAAGCCATATCTAAACATGATCCAGAAGCGCAGGCGTTTTCTCTGGGCCAAGGCTCATTTAAAATGGACTGTGGCAAAGTGGAAAACTGTTCTGTGGTCAGCCGAATCAAAATTTGAAGTTCTTTTTGGAAAACTGGGACGCCATGTCATCCGGACTAAAGAGGACAAGGACAACCCAAGTTGTTATCAGCGCTCAGTTCAGAAGCCTGCATCTCTGATGGTATGGGGTTGCATGAGTGCGTGTGGCATGGGCAGCTTACACATCTGGAAAGGCACCATCAATGCTGAAAGGTATATCCAAGTTCTAGAACAACATATGCTCCCATCCAGACGTCGTCTCTTTCAGGGAAGACCTTGCATTTTCCAACATGACAATGCCAGACCACATACTGCATCAATTACAACATCATGGCTGCGTAGAAGAAGGATCCGGGTACTGAAATGGCCAGCCTGCAGTCCAGATCTTTCACCCATAGAAAACATTTGGCGCATCATAAAGAGGAAGATGCGACAAAGAAGACCTAAGACAGTTGAGCAACTAGAAGCCTGTATTAGACAAGAATGGGACAACATTCCTATTCCTAAACTTGAGCAACTTGTCTCCTCAGTCCCCAGACGTTTGCAGACTGTTATAAAAAGAAGAGGGGATACCACACAGTGGTAAACATGGCCTTGTCCCAACTTTTTTGAGATGAAATTTAAAATCAACTTATTTTTCCCTTAAAATGATACATTTTCTCAGTTTAAACATTTGATATGTCATCTATGTTGTATTCTGAATAAAATATTGAAATTTGAAACTTCCACATCATTGCATTCCTTTTTTATTCACAATTTGTACAGTGTCCCAACTTTTTTGGAATCGGGTTTGTAATTACACAATTTCTATTAACCTATGAATTGATATCAATGAATCAGTTTTCTTGTGTTTGTATCATTTGTCATCATTTTTATGGTGTACTTATGAAGTGCCCTACTCAGTTAGTCATCATGTACTGTTAAAATGCAGATTTTGATTTTGTAACAGAATTTTATTTCCAGCCATTCTTTAATAATTCTCAAAATATAAAGGAGACCGGGGCTAGTTGTCACACACGGAATTATATCTCGATAAAATTATATCTCCGTAATGTTTTAGTCAAATGTCCAGTAACACAAATGAGTGTTTTCTCTATAGCAGTGGTCAAAACTGTCATAAATTAGAATGATTTTTGTGAATTTGTTTTATTTGTTGCAATTTTAGACCGTTTCTGTTGGCCATAACAAGATTCACTGGAGTAAAAAGTGCCTCAGATATCTGCTTTAAAACATGTGGAATATGGTAGTCTAGCTCTATACAGAGAATATTTTCTTCCATTGTTTTGCTTTTACCATGTATTCTAATACACCATCATGTCTCATGACAAACTCAGTCCAGAAGAGGGCGCTGTCTACAGTGTCTCTGTGGAGACTGAACAGTTTCTGCATGTTTGTTCTGTAGTAAGCACTTCCTGTACTGTTTCAACAAAGATATTCTCAATGACAGCACTTAAGAACAGCATCTTTGCAGCCCCTCTCTTTTAGTTGAAAGAGATTGTAATATTGCTCAAACTGTCAGTCCAAACATTTTAACATCATGATTAGCAACAGGAAAGATGACATTCCCATTCTTTAATTCTCTTATTATTAAATAATCAGTAATATCACTAAAATAATATTTCACCAGACATTAAGCATTAAAAAAATAAACTATGAACGGTATAACTTACCATTAGTCTGTCCTCTCCAGTAGTGTTGTCGTCCAGAGTAAATGAAGAGTGATGTCTTTAAAAAAAACTTAAAATCTTTATTAGAAAATGAAGAATAATTATAATGAGAGGAGAATATCATCACAAATGTAGGTTTGAAACAAAACTAAAATTTAAATATCACCATATTTTATACAAGTTTGTTAATAAACAAATGAACAATACTGGCAAATATGACAATTTTATGGCAGCTTCCCTTTGTGACAACATACCCCAATATTGTATTTTTATCTGTAGTCAACACTTTAAAGTTTAAATTGACTTTCAAAAAATAAACCCACCATGAGAAATATTCATTGGAGTAAAAAGTGAGAAATTTGATCCAAGATCCCTGTATAATTGATCACACCAAGTATTCTTTATTTCACTGAGCTCATTGTTTCTGCTTTAAACAGTTAAATAGTTAAATAAACTCTGCTCAGAGTACATATGGTCCCTCTCTAAATAGTGTTAAAATAACACTGAAGCAGTGTTAAATTTAATGAGATAATTAAGCAATTAATTAAGTAATGATTGTGCATTAGTGATGAACACCTGCTGTTAACAAGCAGAATCATTGAAGAAATAAAAAAAAACACAAGAAGTACAAGTGACTTAAGTCACCCTTATTAATTGCTTAATTATCTCATTAACTTTAACTCTGCTTCAGTGTTACTTTAACACTATTTAGAGAGGGACCATGATTTAACTCTGGGGATTTTGCTGTGTACATTGTTTAAACTAATACATTGTTAGATAACTGCATGATTTGTACAATTGTGAAATACATAACTTAGACTCCTCTGATAACAGATCACTCTATGTAATGTAGACACATGCATTTTCTGTAAAGCTGCTTTGAAACGATATGTATTGTGAAAAGGATAGATCTCCATGTCAGAAATATCAGATATAGATTCAACCCGGACGCCGAATCCCTGCCAGAAGATATCAGTCCTCTATCAGCCTGAGAGTTTACTGGGAAAGTCAGAGAAGAGCAGAAGTGGGAGATGAAGTGATAATGATAAAAAAGAGCAGAGTTTATTGATTAATCTTAGTTGCATATGTTGCATATTACACTTCTCAATGCTCTGACTTCATCTGACCAGTACAATTCCAAAAAGTGTTTTTATACCAAGGGAAAAACTGTGGAAAAAACTGTTTCACAACTTCGTCCTGTGACGTTAAATGGAGACATTCTCTCGTGAAGACAAACATCCCTTCAAACCACACAATCAGAAGATTAAACAACTATAGCAAGCAGTGCAAGAGCAGGGAAATAAGTAAAATAAAATATAAAAACATGAAATGACATGAATAATAATAATAATAATAAAATGATTAAATGATAAAAATGAATAAATGATGTAAATCATATAATAATAATATGAATAAATGATAAATCAAATGACAACTGCATAAATGACTAATGATTATGAAATTAAACATAAAAACAAAGAAAATAAAACAACACCAATGTATGTTTGCTTTTTCTTACAGTAAAACACACGGGTTGTTATTAAAAACGCTGAAATGATGCAGGACTCGTCCAGGATTCATCTTGGCCTGTTAACATGCTCTCTGTGTGGAAGATGTAAAACAAATCAACTGTTATATTCATTATTTTATGTCTATTATTAAAGAGTAAACACATGAAAGTATGCAGGCAAATAGAACCATGAAATCTGAAAACTGACAACTTCATCTTTGTTAATGCTGTTTAGCTAAATCTGGCAAATGTGCACATCTTTATTACTAAATAGCATCTAACTTCAATTTGCACTTCTTGCAAAGAAAATATATTTTTAGAGTGTAAATAGAATCTTTTGTTATTTGCACTTAGTGTAAATAGCTGCTGCCAAATTATGCTGATGCCGTTCTCTCTCCCATTGCGGTCTTTGATCTTGAAATTAGGAATGATCTTGGAGCTGAAGATAAATAAAACGAATCTCATTCTTTTGCTATCCTTGACGTGCATGAATTTGACCAAATTAAAACAAATTTTATTATCATGTTAGAAAACACTCTTATAAAAATTTCTCTTAAAGGGGACATATCATGAAAATTTGACTTTTTCCATGTTTAAGTGCTATAATCGTGTCCCCGGTGCATCTACCAACACAGAAAACGTGAAAAAGGACAACGCAGTAACTTTGTTTTGGCAAGCCTTTCTCTGCAAGCATGTAAAAAAAAAGACCCGCTCAGATTTCGCTTCCCTACTGACATTGGAAGGGGATCTTATAATATTACTGCCCCCTGAATCTGTATTTTCCACCCACGTTGCCAAGTCTGCAGTTTTCCCGTGGAATTGGGCTACTTTAACACTGTTGCCGTGGGTTGTTTTTCATGTCCGCGGGTTGAAGCGACCCCAAATAACATCGGAATGCAAATTTTACCAGGGAACCCTGCCAAAAACGCGGATTTTACCCCCCAGAATGCGATTTTTACTGTGGGAGCCTCCCTGAAATGCAACTGGGCTAGTTTCTGGCTAATTTTGAGTAGCAATTGGGCGGGTTTTGTTGTGAAAACCTGTCAACCCTGCCCACGGTGCCACCATTTTGTTTCGCAAGCGACAATAGTGAACAAGAACCTTATGTATTTGACAGTTTAAACACAACAAAACGTGAAAGTGTGAAATAATAAACTTTAATGATGAAAAAAGAACTATGCTATCCGTGAGCGTGATCACAATATGGATGATAATCAAAACCAAGCGGATGGCTTGTTAATATCTGGCAAAGAATCGATTGAGGCAGGAAGTGTGATCGTAGAGAACAGAGAACACGAAAACAGCCCTACTCGTGTTCTTGACTGTAGTCAGAAATGAGTATTTACAACATGGATTTATAAATCTGTGAGGTATTTTAAGCACAGTCACATTCTAGGGACACCTGAGACTTGTATTACAACTTGGGCATAATAGGTCCTCTTTAAATTTTAGGCTATATTTTTAGTAAAAGCTGTCAAGTTATTATGTCTCATGTAGGTTCCTTTGTGTTTTATATAATGAACACTAGGAGGTGCTCTAGGCATGAGATATATTACATTGTTGTTGAAACCGAAAGTAAAAGGTTTTACCGTGAAATGAAAGTTCTGTGTCTTTAACCAAATCAACACATCAGTGATTTATCTCTCATCCCGGATGACTCTGGTCATCACTAGTTGTTACTGTCCTGTATGTTTAAATACTGTATCAGAAATGAACCCTGCTGTGCCAGTCAAAACTACACACAACATGCACTTTCTTATTAGCTGTTTCAAAAGAATATGCTTGTATTTTTACCTCATATCTTTGGCAGCCCTTCTTTAAGTCAGTCATTGTTCTCTAAGTCTTCTGTTTTCCAATTCAAGTTCTTGTATTCTTGCTCTCAGCTCTTCAATCTCATCATCATTGTCTTGAAACCCCTGCAGATGTTGTATAAATCTGTCACAGAATTGTTCCAATTCCTCCAGCTGTCCAGAGACACTGATCACATCCCGAATCTGCCGATGTCTGATAGTCCACTGAGCGAAGAGGTGTTCATGCCCGTCTCTGAATAATCTCATCCACTGGAGGCCATCGGTGGGTCTGAAGAGCAGAACATGCAGACGACCTTGTCTGTAAATTCTGAAGAGAACATCTGGATGTTGGTTCAGCTGGATGTTTCTGTGTCTCCTTTGCTCCGTTTCAGTCATGTTTCTAACATCCAGTCCTTCATACATGTCTCTGACCGCTGACATTTCTGCCTCTTCCTTGATCTTCTCATCACAAGGCAAAGGGAAGAAGGCGGGAACTTGTTTTGTTAGGATGAAATTGAATCCACATGTTTGTTTTCCAGAAGGGGTTGGTCACATGACTCTCAAACTGAACCTCAGTTCTCAGTAAACAAACCTCAAAACACAACGCTCAAAGTGTCAATCAATCAGGTTTTGTATGTAACAACATTATTGTCAAATACAAATGTTTAGACAGGAGAAGAGAAAGGAAGAACAGAGGGACGGAGGGTGTGGTCAGGAGAAACTAAAAAGAGGAAATGGACAAAAGATGAATCACATTCAAATAGGCAGTTTTAGCATAAAAAAAACCTTGCATTTATTCCAATACATTCCTTTTACTTTCATTAGGTCACATATACTTTTTGTTCAAGATTTTTCAATTCTAGCTTTTTATTCCGTCATTTGATATATTTATTTATTTACTAAGGCAACAGACACAAGCTATGCTTTTGAGGCAGTTTGTATGTATTTAAATCGGCAAATAAAACTTCATTAAAATGTTTTTGCGGCTTTCAAATGGTTTAATGGTGTATAACATACAGTGACCATCATGAAACGCACATTTAGTGTATGTGTCACAGTGAGGTTGAAATAAATGATGAGGGTAAGTGTTTATTCAGTTTAAATTTTATCATTTTTAATGAACTTAGGAACAGAAAACAATATACAGTAGGTATACAGTAGTCAGGGTTATGTTTCATCGTGTTTGTGTTTATGTTCCTATGTTTCCAGTAAGTTCTCCTTGTTTGTCACCAATCACTAGTGAATCCCACATGTATCTAGTTAAGTTCTCGGTGTATAAGTACATCCTGTTTTGTTCATTCCTTTTGTCGTTTCTCATCGTTATCTAAAGTGATGAGTTTCTTTCTTGTGTCTTTGTGAGTTTTTTTTTTTACAATCGCTAGGACACATTTTTCAATACTTAGTTCACTTTTTCAAAACGCTTCACACAGTTCTCCTAACCAACTTTCATTTTGGCACAGCAGTTAATTTCACATTCAAAATGCACTAAAACTATCAAAACACGTCTCAAATCAACTAACACTAGCAAAGATTTCACCCAGCAAACACACTTTGTCACTCATAATAAAGCAATGACCTAAAACGTGAACAACACGTTGCATCATACACTCAAAAAAATGTTGTTAGTTTCACTCAAACCACCCTTGTTCACATTACTTAAAAAACTCATGTATCTACATGAACGTAATTTAACTGTGTTGTTTCTACTAAAAATTAGTATTGTCAGCTTTACTTAGTAAGTGTTTGTTCAGTCAACTTAACATTGCTGAGTGAAACGCACAAATTAATGTTGAC
The DNA here is from genome assembly GCA_039654765.1 of Mylopharyngodon piceus. Classification (NCBI taxonomy): domain Eukaryota; kingdom Metazoa; phylum Chordata; class Actinopteri; order Cypriniformes; family Xenocyprididae; genus Mylopharyngodon; species Mylopharyngodon piceus. The sequence continues at coordinate 33,583,371 of CM077458.1, read as the reverse complement.
ATAACTAACTGGGCAGTGGATCCGTAGTTCTCAGCATGCTTTGGAAGGGACTGCATTAGGAGAGTAAATTTAGGGATTAAAGTGTTATTTTATGTGTTTTTCAGTAAAGGGAAAGATGTTGTTAGTTTATGTTAGTGTTTAATGTTCAGTTATGTTGGACATTTTAATTATGTGGTTACCATTATGCAGAAGAGTGTCGCCTGTGTTTAGGCTCATATACAGATGTTTAGGATGGAATTTCTGCTCTCAATTCAGCTGAGTTTGTTCAATGAGTTATTTTTTGAGTGCATTTTGTAGAGAAAATAGTTCATTTAATAAGGTAAATTAAGTCAATAAATGTGTTCACCTTATGTAATAAACAACATTATTAAGTAAACTGCATATATAAATATTATGTGACAGTGACATTCAAATGATTTGTATTTACTAAAAAAGATTTTTTGTCAGCTTTACTTAAAGGGTTAGTTCACACAAAAATGAAAATTCTGTCATTTATTACTCACCCTCATGCCGTTCCACACCCGTAAGACCTTCGTTAATCTTCAGAACAACAAATTAAGATATTTTTGTTGAAATCCGATGGCTCAGTGAGGCCTCCATAGGGAGCAATGACATTTCCTCTCTCAAGATCCATTAATGTACTAAAAACATATTTAAATCAGTTCATGTGAGTACAGTGGTTCAATATTAATATTATAAAGCGACGAGAATATTTTTGGTGCGCCAAAAAAACAAAATTTAGTGATGGCCGATTTCAAAACACTGCTTCAGGAAGCTTCGGAGCGTTATGAATCAGCGTGTCGAATCATGATTCGGATCGCGTGTCAAACTGCTGAAATCACGTGACTTTGGCGCTCCGAACCGTTGATTCGACAAGCTGATTCATTATGCTCTGAAGCTTCCTGAAGCAGTGTTTTTAAATCGGCCTTTAGTCTTTATTTTGTTTTTTTGGTGCACCAAAAATATAATATTAATATTGAACCACTGTACTCACATGATCTGATTTAAATATGTTTTTAGTACATTAATGGATCTTGAGAGAGGAAATGTCATTGCTCCCTATGCAGGCCTCACTGAGCCATCGGATTTCAACAAAAATATCTTAATTTGTGTTCCGAAGATTAACGAAGGTCTTACAGGTGTGGAACGGCATGAGGGTGAGTAATAAATGACATTATTTTCATTTTTGGGTGAACTAACCCTTTAAATTTCTTTTGTTCATACAACTAAATTGTTATTTGTACAAATTACTCGATATAGTTGCATGGAACCACTTGACACTTCTTTTTTAAGTAAATCCAACAATTCATTTTTTTGAGTGTATATTTATTTATATGTATTATATTTTTGCTTTTGTAGAATTTCTTTAATTTCTAAAACAAGAATGACACTCTCTACTGTTTATAATTCACTGCAGAATATGTTAATGAACCATGTTTTCATTACTGTACAAAATTATTCCTAAGTTTCCCCTTTTGTGTAGATGGTGATGAAACTGAAAGACTTGAAACACTTGTGTAGGTGTTCGGCTATCTGATTGTTTTAATAGTATTTAATTTTTTTTGATTTAGGATATAATTCAATATGGTAGGAATGTAGCAAATTGCTGTCGTATTCATTTTTGTATTAGGTTTTGAAGAGGATGTAAATGTGCAAATTGGCCTGATACACAGAGACAACTAAAGACTGGCAGGAACTAGAACAAAGGAAAAAGGAAACTGAATAGAAACAAACGAAAGTCCATGAAAATGAAACTAAGACAAATATGACAGATTATGTGTTACAGTGTGTGAAAGATTCCACTGTGACAACTTACCCCACACAGTATGACATCATGTCCTGCCACTTTAGGTTAACATTGTGTGTTAACAGTGAAAATGTCCATTAGATTTGTTGTAGTCATGATTTAATAGGGTTTGTGTTTATAGAGAAATGCATTTTTAACAATAACCACACCCTGAGAAATATAAACTAAAAAGAGTGACAGATTTAATCACAGCTGTCCGGCTTGAACATGACAGAGAAAGAGAAATAGAAGAAATTCATATTTTTCAGGTAAAAACATGATCTCTGTGTGGAAGAGATGAAAAAAAAAAAACTTCTGTTATATTCATAATCACATGTCTATTATTATAAAGTAAACATGAACCAATTCTCAACAGCTGTTATTAGATGATGAAACACAACTTGCACTGTTACATGATGTGAGTTTTCTCAGAATTTATTTAACTTTATGATCTGAAGTTCTGGAGGGTGAGACGGGCTACTTGACTCAGTTGTCATGATTTGTTGAACATCTCTGGTGGAAGAAATATTAACACATCACAAATACATGAAATGAAAGAAAAAACAGATGCAGTCAAAAGATATTTTCTACATTTTGTTAATTCAAGAGCAAAGTTTTACTGGGGTTAGTTAGAACAACTTTAACAACACTCAACTCACAGTTGTCTGATATGATTTTATGACATTTTAATCATTTCTACAATATTTGCTGTTTTGAAATAATGTGAATGTTTTACCTCATGTTTATGGCAGCTCTTGCTTGAATTGTGTCATTGTAAACTACATCTTCTGTTTTCCAATTCAAGATCTTGTATTCTTGCTCTCAGATCTTCTATTGTTGCTCTCAGATCTTCAGCTTCTTCATCATTGTCATCAAGAGACTTCAAACGATTTTCTGGAAACTCATCACAGAATCTCTGCAACTGAATCCGATCACCAGAGAGATTCATCACATGTCGAATCGGCTCATTATCAGCATGTTTGTAAGTCCACTGAGCAGAGATGCCAGGATATCGATATTTAAGTCTTTCTATCCACCAGCTGTCATTCGTGGGTCTGAAGAGCAGAACATGAAGTTCTCCTTGTCTATAAACTCTGAAGAGAATATCTGGGTTTTCGTTCAGCTGTCGTTCTCTGTGTTGCTTTCTTTCTTCTTCTTCATCTTTTCCTTCTTCAATAACCAGCCCTTCATCCATGTCTCTGACCACTGCTATTTTTGATGCCATTTCTAGTCAGCACTGGTGTGTGAAGATGGTGAAGGTCCTGTTTAAACCCGTCATTAACCAGCTCACGCCTATAAACTCTAGTGATCGCACAAATGTCTCAAGTTACACATGTTGCTTCTCGTCTCTGAATAATCTCATCCACTGGAGGCCATCGGTGGGTCTGAAGAGCAGAACATGCAGACGACTTCGTCTGTAAACTCTGAAGAGAACATCTGGATGTTTCTGTGTCTCCTTTGTTCCGTTTCAGTCATGTTTCTAACATCCAGTCCTTCATCCTCTGACCGCTGACATTTCTGCCTCTTCCTTTATCTTCTCTTCACAAGGCAAAGGGAAGAAGGCGGGAACTTGTTTTGGTGAGATTAAATTGAATCCACATATTTGTGTTTTCCAGAAGGGGTTGGTCACATGACTCTCAAACTGAAACTCAGTCCTCAGTAAACAAACCTCAAAACACAACGCTCAAAGTGTCAATCAAGTGACAGGACAACAGAGAAGAGAAAGGAAGAACAGGATGAACGGTGGGGTCAGGGGAACTAAAAAGAGGAAATGCTCAAAAATGAATCACATTTGTGTACAGTACGTGTCACTTAACAACGCAGAGACAAAAAGGCAGTTTTAGCATTAAAAAATAATGGTAACTTGAGGGCAACTGATGACGCTTTGAAGTGACGCTCGAGTGATTAAGTACATTCGAATGGACAAAAAACTTTCCTTTCCTTGCGTCCTCCCCTCACAAGCAAGGAAAGGAAACGAGGATGCACAGATAAGAAATGAAAAGCACCCACTGATAATACATTGAGTCGTGGTCGATAGGATTATCACCTGGGACTTGATGCTATCCTGTGCCTTATCTCCTGCTCTCTCATTACTGCTTAATCAGGTAATCAGGTAACACTTTATAATAACTGCACACTGTGAAGCATTAGTTAAACATTAGTAAATAGTCAATTCATCATTTATAAAGCATTAATAGACATTAGTAAGCAGTTTATAAATACAGCTGTAAATGCTTTGTTCTTGATTTATAAGCATATCTATAATGTGTTTAATAATTATATTTTTATGCTTTATTAATAATCAATGAATCATTTCTAAATTGTGTATTACATTGTTTACAAGCCAGTTATTTAGGAGTTGTCAGTGGTTCATAAGATCATTTAGGAAATGTAAGTAAATGATTAATAAACTACATTTATACATCTTATCATTTAGACATATAATAATAGTTACTTGGTGTGTTAATAAATGCTTTATTAACATGTATTCCTACTGCAATTCATGATTCATTCAGGTAGTTATAAAACATTTAAAGTGAGTACTAAAGTCATCTAAAGTGAGTACTATTTATGCCTCGTAAAGCTTTTATAAAGGAGATTTAAAGGTTCAGTTATCTTCTGCACTGCTGTTCTCTAAAGTTTTAAAGTTAGTACTGAGGTAGTTTTGACACTAGGAATATAAAGCATTTATTAACACACTGAGTAACTATTACTATATGTCTAAATAATAAGTTGTATAAATGGATGTTTAAATAGTTTATTAATCATTTACTTACACTTCCTAAATGATCTTATGAACCACTGACAACTCCTAAATAACTGGTTTGTAAATAATGTAATACATAATTTTGAAATGATTAATTGATCATTAATAAAGTATGAAAATATAATTATTAAACACATTATGGATATGCTTATAAATGAAGAACAAAGCATTTACAGCTGTATTTATAAACTGCTTACTAATGTCTATTAATGCTTTATAAATGATGAATTGACTATTTACTAATGCTTAACTAATGCTTCATAGCGTAAGTTATTATAAAGTGTTACCGGTAATCATTCATATTCCTGAATCTGTATTAAATCTGTACAGTTTAGCCTGTTCCCACTGAAACACAATCACAGAAAAAACTACACCTTGTGTTTGAGAAAGTGACTGACATGGCTATTTTGTGATATTTAAACAGATTTAGGTCTACATAAGGTGAATCTGCAGCTTTAAAGAAACTTTCACCTAAGCTCTTTTATTTTACAAGACAAGCTTGTTACTTGAATGCTATGTAGTTTCACAGAAAATGAACTGAGATTTATGTAATGGCCATTGTTCAGAGGTGTTTACTCCTTTTCATGAGGAGTTTAGCTCCAACACACCTGCCATATTAACATTCTTGAATGTGACTATGTATGACAACTGATTTGACTTGCTCTTAAGTAACATCATGCTTTCTTTTTTCAGATTTCAGAGAGCCCAAAGGAAAAGAGGCAGTAGTCTGATGCAAGCCAGATTTTGAAAACTTGAGCCATTGGACTACTTGTATATTTATGACGACATAAGACTTCTGAAAGTAATGATATGTTTAAAGATTGTAATGCTTTTGTCCTTTTTGCCCCACTCTTAAAGAATTTAATTTTCTTTCTCTGTGTCATTGATCGTGTTAAACTGTCAAATAAAATAAACTGACTCAATTGCTGGAAAGGTGTCGTTTATGTTTTAAAAGGTTTTCCCTTTGAAATGGTCAGACATTTGTTGACGTACAATTGAAGTGTAGCTGAAATATTAATGTTGTTCAGAACATTATTTTATGTTGACATTTCAACAAAAGTGATTTACAACCAACATCACATTAACACTGATCAAACGATATTACTAATGATTATTTTTCTTAATTTCAACATTGATTTAACAGCAGTGATGTAGAATCAACACCACAGTGTAAAGTTGATTTAACAATATTACCATTGATTATTTTTTTGAACCATAGAAACCACAATTAGATCCAAATGTATTAGCAAATTACAGACCCATTTCAAATCTTCGATTTATGTCTAAAATACTAGAAAAAGTTGTGTTGGATCAGTTGTGCTCGTTCTTGCAAAAAAACCATTAACTATGAAAAATTTCAGGCCTCATCATAGCACAGAAACTGCGCTCGTTAAAATTACAAATGACTTACTTTTAGCTTCTGACCAAGGCTGTATTTTAATACTAGTGTTACTTGATCTCAGTGCTTCGTTCGACACTATAGATCATAAAATACTCTTAGATTGACTACAAAATTGGTATTCAGGGACAGGCATTAGTTCGTACATATCAGACTGATATGTACGAACGGGGAAAAATCTAAGATAACATCAGTAAATTATGGAGTGCCGCAAGGATCTGTGTTAGGCCCTCTGCTATTTTCAATATATATGCTGCCACTTGGTAATATCATAAGAAAACATGGAATTAGTTTCCACTTCCACTATGCCGATGATACTCATATTTCATCACAACACTAATCATGAGTTCATGTTCATTCAGGTATCAGTGCATGATTATTCATTTACCTTTATTGTAAAGTGCTACCACATTGGGAACATTTTTTTTGTGAATTCTGTCCTCAAAACTAAAATTTCAGTTTTTTTATTTTATTTTATTTTTATTTTAGTAATAGGCAATTACTAACAGCTTTTAGATAAACACGTGAACACACACAAAACACACACACTGGGATACATTATATCAGTTTAATGACAAGTTTCAGTGTAACAACAGTGTTAACAGTGTGGAAACCTTTTTTTGTTGTTTAGGTTAGTATAGAAATTTATATGTAGAAATTATATGGAAATACAAGCTTACTGAGAAATTGACTTTTAATTAAAAAAAAAAAAAAAACAGAAATATAAACTCGAGTATAAAGTGTGACATCTGTGTGTCTGATTTAATCACAGATGTCTGGCTTAAATGTGAAAGAGAAGAGAAATACAAGAAATTCATGTTTTCTGCTTTAAATCTGGTCAAAACTGGAGGTCTTCATGGGCTCCCATCAGGTGTTAACATGATCTATGTGCGGAAGAGTTATTAAAATGTTTGAGCTTAAATAAAATACTTGTAGTGTGTAATTAAAGATTGTGGCTTTTAAATGGTTTAATGGTGTATAACACACAGTGACCATCATGAAACACACATTCACAGTAATAATAAACGATGGGTAAAGGACCTAAATATATATATCAGGGTTATGTTATGCTTCATAGTGTTTGTGTTCATGTTTCCTTTGTTCAGTTCCTATATTTACTAAGTTCTCCTTGTTCGTCACCGGTTACTAATGAGTCCCACATGTATCTAGTTGAGTAAGTACTTCCTGTTTAGTTCATTCCTTTGTCGTTTCTCATCGTTATATAAAGTCTTACGAGTTTCTTCTCTTGAGTGATCTCTGTGATCATTATTATTACAGTTTTTTTCAATTGCTAACATACTTTTGTCCAATCTTTATTCACATTTTCAAAACTCTAAACACATTTAGCAGAACATTTTTGAAATGTTTTGAAAAAGTGACCTAAGTATTGAGAAATGTGTCGTAGCGACTGTAAAAAACTGTAATAAGCATTTTTAATTAGCAGATCGCTGAAATACTGAGAAATAGCAGATTCCAATCTCAGCTGGAGGCACAGTCAGGTGCTGAATTTATTTTCATTACATGGACACAGTAAAATAGGACTCTTTGAATCGGATTTGTTCAGTGTGGATGAAGAACAACAGCAGAGAGAAAATAATGTCTGGGTAAAGTAGAGGAACAGATGGAGGAGAGGAGAAGTTGGATCAGGACAAGGGAGAAGAAGAGGTAGAGGAGAGGAGGAAGAACGTGTGCTGGATTGTGCTTCTCTATGGTTTTCCCCCTCACACATGTAGAACCTATGAAAGCTTATTTCTGCCATGAACAGAAAATAAAATAGGTAATTATGTCTTTTTATCTCACAATTCTGACTTTTTTCTCTCAATTCCTATAGTTTATATATCACAATTCTGAGGAAAAAAAGTCAGAATTGTGAGATGTAAACTCACAATTGCAAAATTGACATAATTCTGCTTGCAATTAGTCATTCAAACATACACCAAATTGTTTTATACTGTTTTATTATGCTTTAAATTCACTGTAACTTATTTTATATAACTATTAAAATGATTATTTTGTTGTACATTACTGTGTACATTAAAATCTGATGAACTGATCTTCATCACTTAATAAAATTCAAGGCAAAACATGCAGGATACAGAACTACAAAGAATCAAGCTGTTTATTTACATAGTCTATTACAGTTTTTTACAATTGCTAGGACACATTTCTCAATACTTGAGTCACTTTTTCAAAACTCTTCACACAGTGAGCACAACAGAAGTCTATGTGGGCTAAACTGTGGATCATTTATCATTGCTTTGGCACAAAATGCATTCAATGACTTCATCTTTCAAATTACATTCATTCTTTTCTCACTTCGACACAACCACCGCCCAAACTCTGTATACCTACAAGCCAATTTGCACATGCTTACATACTGTTTTCAAAACTGTTAAACTTAAGTTCAAAACAATAACATAATACAAAACTGAATAAGACAATAATCTGAGTACAGAATAATAGAATCTACTACATTTTTTTTTGTCAGCAAACACAGATGAAGTAGGAAAGCATGCAAATGTAAATCTATTAAAACATTTCCTTGTCACAAAGAAGCACAAAACAAAAGATATGCATTGCATATACTGACTCAAGAGGTAATGGCATTGTTGAGGGCTAATGTTTTAAACAAACTTTTAGTCGTGAAGATTTGTGATTATGTGGATAATGAATTCATTTAATCATGTCTGTGATTATATTTATCATAAACAGACTATGTTGCAGTATTCTGGAATGCTGTCATAGCTTCTACTGCAATGTTGGAGGAAACATTGAGACCCCCTCATGATCATGTAGCAATACATACTCTCTGTTAACATTTTCACCTTCACAGATTTTGATTATTTCTTTGTCCGCATGTATGACAAATCCATAGCATAACCATGGAGAAATGCTTGTGGTAAGGGATTGCTTTATGAGATAGTGTAGACATGCTATCAAACCGTGACATGTGGGCTTCTCTTTCTGCAGCCAGACTTTTTTGTTCAGCAAACTCTCAGCAGTCATGTTCTCAAGCTTTAACTGACACTTTGTTTCCACAGTTGGGCCTGGACCATGAAATTTGGTGCTGTAGGTGACTGAGAACCTGTTGCATATAATGTGTAGTCTTGTCAGACCCTCTTTAGGAACAGCTCCTTGAGCCTGTGTAAAACAGGATTTAAACTCATCTTGGCAAGAGTGGTTGAAAAAGTGACAGGCTTTAATGGAATCCTTTGAGACTTTTCCACCATACATGTTGTGGATACAGACATTCACAAAGACTTGGTTGTTTTCTGATCTTACAGTAAAGATCACCTGTTTACTCTCACCAATTTGTACACAAGAGTAGTTTCCTTTAACCAACAACTTTGAGTTCTGTTTTAGAGGATGGTATTGAAGGAATCTCTCAGCAAAGTCCAAGTTGGAGAAAAGGGTGTTGTCTGAAAAGTTCTTTTCCTTAAGATCACGCATCACAGACATTATGCTTTCCGTGTCAGGTTGAAAACAGGGATAACACCTTGGAAAAATAAATAAATACACATTTATGAATTTATGTTTAACTTCCTCTTGTCATCATTTTTAGAGTGTACTTACAGTGAAGTGTCCATTGAGAGGGTGGAGAGGTTTCTGTAGCAGGCCAAAGTCACCCGGAAGATCCACACTGTCATCAGATACAGAAGTCATTTCCGAGGAACAATTTACAGTCATTATCTCAAAATAAACAGGGTTATCAGAAGTGGAGGGGTCGTTTAACCCTGAAGTGATAAAAATAATCATGTTTATTACATATAGCAGAACGTTTTCCTAAATCTCCCCTCTCATTTATTACCTTCTCAGAAGACATTTGAAAAATTCATTTGTTTCGGTGAGTATGGCGGACCAAACGTGCAAAAACAATAACTAAATAAATATGCAAATATAAGAAATGTAAAAAAACAAAAATACATAAACATAAATAAATATACAAGGGAATTTAAAAAATACATAAATGAGTATTTATACTTTTATTTCCTTATTTATGTATTTTTTCCTCACTTTTATTTATTTCCACATTTATTTATGTATATGTATTTATTTATTTCTACATTTTTTTGTCTGTATGCTAATGAGGCAGACACAAACTTAATTATAAATTAAAATTAAGAACTTGACATATATGATGATTCATATTGAATAAAATGCCCCTGGAAATCAATTTATAGGGGGAAAAACCACCTCTCAGTCGAAAAGTTTGTGTCTGCTGCTGTCAACATTGTTTTTGGAAGTTAGGCCTACATTAAAAATGCAGTTGACTTTTGCTTTTTGAATGGGCATGATGCTTCTGTGTAGCTACATATCTACAATGTATGGCGTGAGATGCGTGTCTCACTAGCTGCGTTTACATGCACTTTTTGTTTGAATAATTCCAATTGATGACTTGTGATTAATCAGTAGGAGCAGCATCTATGCAAATATGCGTTATATTTTAAGCATTTGAATTGTCACATGTTATGCATGCAAAATTAGGAAACGCAAATGTAGGCTACTGTATTTGCAGCCGCGCTTCAAACGCATTGATCAATATGCTTGCATAGACTTCAGCGAAATGTGCGCTGATTCCTCTCCGCGTTCTGAGCTGGTGTGCGAGTCTCATCGACAATAAACGCAAGCTCTTATCCATCTAGCGAATTTACATTAAATGTGATTAATAGTGGATAATTTCACGCGCTTCCGTGTCAAAGTAGCCTATCTGTTATCAGATTTGTTGAAGGAAGCTGCTGTTCATGTGTGCCAAGACACTTTAGAAAACACGACCAGGTGATGTTTTTCGGCCATGTCCGGAATAAAGATGGTAACCCTTTACATACAGTTAGGGTGATATTAAATGACTTAAACCGTGATATAAGATTTTGAATAAATTGCCCATCTTGACTAAGTCATTCATTCCCTGTGCGACTTCTTGCAAAGGCATGTCCAAACCTCGTATTTCGTTTGGTCACATCACAACTGTGGCCTCAAAGATTCAGCTCAGATCTGAGCTCGATTGCTGAGGTCTGATGTAAAAACGATCTCATTAGCATACAGACAACGAAATGTAGAAATAAAGAAAAGTGGAAATAAATAAATGTACAAATTAATAAATGTGGAAAATGGAAATAAATAAATATAGACAAATAAATATGGAAATAAAATAGCCTAAATGTGGGAAAAAACACAATTATACATAAATAAGGAAATAAAAGTATAAATAGGCCTACTCATTTAATTATTATTATTTTATTTTTTTTTATTATTATTATTATTATTATTATTATTATTTTACATCTCCTTGTATATTTATTTACGTATTTATTTATTTATTTATTGTTTTTGCAGGTTTGGTCCTTCATAGGTGAGCAGTGTGGAAACAGTTTACAGAGGTCCATTTTAAAATTGCAGGTTTACATATAAATATAAGCTATATTTTTCAGTTTAGAAATAAGTAGGCTATATTCATCCTTTAATTTTACTTTGAATAATCCAGTTGTTTTTGTGCGGTTAGTTATAGGTTGACTGAGATAAAATTTTCATTTTTCATCAATGTTATCAGATCTCTTACAGAAAAATTAGGCTACTTTAAAATACTGTGCGAAACGTTTTGTAGTTTGTGGTAGGCTAGGCTACTTAAAATATCCGGGAAAAGAAAACTGGACAGACTTACCGTCCTAGATCTTTGTCCAATGGTCAAATGAAAGCTAGCTTTTTTGATTTCAGCAAATGTTGTTCTCCAGCGCTTCGTTGGTGTTTCAGCTCTCAGGCTCTTGCAGGACCACTAAAAATGTCACGGTAAATTTCGGTTTCACATAGCGCTTTCTGGTAAAACGTTAGTTTCGTTTTCTGAGTCAAGAGAGAGGAAAACAGAAACACAAGTCTACTCCTTTTGATATGGAATCCCAAGTCTGCCAAAATTAAAAATGAATAAATACATAAATAAATATACAAAGAAATGTAAAAAAAGCAAAAATAAATAAATAAATATATATAAATAAATATACATAGCAAAGCAAAAAATAAAAATAAATAAATAAATAATTATTTTTTTTCCACATTTATTTTTTCTTTTATTTATTTAAACATTTATTCATTTTGATTTTTATTTATTTCCACATTTATTTGTTTATTTATTTATGTATTCATTTCCATATTTGTTCATTTCCACATTTATTCATTTCTACATTTCTTTATTTCTACATTTATGTATTTTTACATTTCTTTGTCCGTAGGGTAATGAGGAGGGCGTGGCTTACCTCAGACACTAAGTTTCCCCTTTTGTGTAGATGGTGATGAAACTGAAAGACTAACACTTGTGTAGATGTTTGGCTATCTGATTGTTTTAATAGTATTTAATTTTTTTTGATTTAGGATATAATTCAATATGGTAGGAATGTAGCAAATTGCTGTCGTATTCATTTTTGTATTAGGTTTTGAAGAGGATGTAAATGTGCAAATTGGCCTGATACACAGAGACAACTAAAGACTGGCAGGAACTAGAACAAAGGAAAAAGGAAACTGAATAGAAACAAACGAAAGTCCATGAAAATGAAACTAAGACAAATATGACAGATTATGTGTTACAGTGTGTGAAAGATTCCACTGTGACAACTTACCCCACACAGTATGACATCATGTCCTGCCACTTTAGGTTAACAGTGTGTGTTAACAGTGAAAATGTCCATTAGATTTGTTGTAGTCATGATTTAATAGGGTTTGTGTTTATAGAGAAATGCATTTTTAACAATAACCACACCATGAGAAATATAAACTAAAAAGTGTGACAGATTTAATCACAGCTGTCCGGCTTGAACATGACAGAGAAAGAGAAATACAAGAAATTCATATTTTTCAGGTAAAAACATGATCTCTGTGTGGAAACTTCTGTTATATTCATAATCACATGTCTATTATTATAAAGTAAACATGAACCAGTTCTCAACAGCTGTTATTAGATGATGAAACACAACTTGCACTGTTACATGATGTGAGTTTTCTCAGAATTTATTTAACTTTATGATCTGAAGTTCTGGAGGGTGAGACGGGCTACTTGACTCAGTTGTCATGATTTGTTGAACATCTCTGGTGGAAGAAATATTAACACATCACAAATACATGAAATGAAAGAAAAAACAGATGCAGTCAAAAGATATTTTCTACATTTTGTTAATCACTGAATAATTCATTCAAGAGATTCATTCAAAAACTCTTATAAATCTTCATTTATTAATTTCAAAGAAATTTTTACATAATGAATTAATTTAAAATCATACGGTATCATAAATATTTTTTTAATAGACTCATTTATAACATTTTAGACATTTATAAACTGACTCATTTATAACAACAGAACTTCTTGTCTAATCCTATGGTAAATGACATGTTTTGTTTGGTTGTCTAAAGTTTTGTTTTCAGAATCGTGCTGGTTGGTGCGAGATGCATTCTGGGATTCCTGGCTGTCTCAAGTCCACACAAGTCACGGCCAATGAGAATGAGAAACGGCTAATGTTCCTTTTTTACTGGGTTTTTGGTTAAATGGCTGAAATAAGGTCTGTGGTCAATATTCAGCTGTGTGGCAGATTTGATCACAGCTGTATGGTTTGAACATGACAGAGAAGAGAAGACGAGAAATAAAAGAAATACAGATTTTCAAAGATGCAGAAGGACTTCAAGGGTTTCCGTTAACATGATCTCTGTGTGGAAGAGACAAAACAGATAAGCTGCTGTTATATTCCTGATCTCATAACTATTATTACAGAGTAAACATGAATCAATTCAGAAGAGTTGCTTATAGATGAATATGTGCACATGAATAATAGTGTATATTCATACAGAAGTTTTTACCGCATGTTTTAGTGTATCTAGGACTGTTTGAACTTGTATTAGTCTTCTTGAAAGTACTGTACATGACATGAGTTTGTCAGCATTTAATTTATCTGAATGAATATATTATGATCATTAGAAAACTTCCTTGTTTCAACATTTATATCTCTGGAGGAACAAACTTTAACCCAGCTCAACTAGAAACAAATGAAAGCTTAAAACAGACACATTCAGTGTCAGAAATATTTGCTATTTATGAATAAAGTTTTGTTAGCAGAGTGTTATTCTACTTTTAAAGTCAGTTTTATGATGGAAGTAACAAACAGATAAATCCAACAAACCACTCAACTCAATGACTATTTTTTATGATTAATTTATGACATTTTAACCATTTGTACAATGTTTGCTGTTTTGAAAGTGTTATTGTATTGAATATTTTACCTCATGTTTTCAACAAGCCTTCTTTGATTCTGTAATTGTTGTAGTCCTCTGTTTTGTAGTTGAAGTTCTTGAATTCTTACTGTCAGATCTTCAATATGGTCATCGACAGAAATGTTTTCGTCATGATTGTTATTAATCTCCTGCAGATGGTTTGGAAACTCGTCACAGAATGTTAACAGCTGTTCCCGATCACCACTGATATTAATCACATCTCGGACTCTAACTCCGTGAGTAACTCTGTGAGTCCACTGAACAGTAAGTATTTTATATTGTCTTCTGATGAACATCATCCACCAGATGGGATCTCTAGTTGGTTTCAAGAGAAGACAATGCAGTTTTTGTATATCAGGTGGATAAACTGGCTTATACACTCTGAAGAGAACATCTGCATTTTGATCCAGCTGATTATCTCTGAATGTTTTTCGCTGATTATCATTCCAACCTGTAGCATCACGTACTCCATAGATGTCTCTGACAGCGATGTCCACTTCTGTTCCTGCTGCCATTTCTAGTCAGCACTGGTGTGTGAAGATGGTGAAGGTCCTGTTTAAACCCGTCATTAACCAGCCCACGCCTATAAACTCTAGTGATCGCACAAATGTCTCAGGTTACACATGTTGCTTCTCGTCTCTGAATAATCTCATCCACTGGAGGCCATCGGTGGGTCTGAAGAGCAGAACATGCAGACGACTTCGTCTGTAAACTCTGAAGAGAACATCTGGATGTTTCTGTGTCTCCTTTGTTCCGTTTCAGTCATGTTTCTAACATCCAGTCCTTCATACTCTGACCGCTGACATTTCTGCCTCTTCCTTGATCTTCTCATCACAAGGCAAAGGGAAGAAGGCGGGAACTTGTTTTGTTAAAATGAAATTGAATCCACATTGAATCCAGAAGGGGTTGGTCACATGACTCTCAAACTGAAACTCAGTTCTCAGTAAACAAACCTCAAAACACGTTCTCTGTGTTCCTTTCTTTGTTTTTCTTCATCTTTTTTTCTCTCCTTTTCAGTGTTGTATAATGCTAACTGATGTTAGTGTTTTTTGGGTTGAAGTTTTATGAGTGACAAAGTGTGTTTGCTCGGTGAAAACCTTTGCTAGTGTTCTGGAAGAATGAGTTGATTTGAGACATGAATGAAGTGTTTTGGTAGATTTAGTGCATTTTGAATGTGAAGTTAACTGCTGTGCCAAGATGATAGTTGGTTAGGAGAACTGTGTGAAGAGTTTTGAAAAAGTGACCTAAGTATTGAGAAATGTGTCCTAGCGATTGTGAAAAACTGTAATCCAAGATAAACACTTTAATAATAATGATCACAGAGAACACTCAAGAGAAGAAACTCATAACACTTTAGATTACGATGACAAACGACAAAGGAATGAACAAAACAGGAAGTACTTACTCAGCTAGATACATGTGGGATTACAGTTTTTTTTACGATTGCTTAAGCACAATTTTAAAAGCAAGGCTCATTTGATCAAAACACTACACACACTTCACAGATCCACACACACAAATAGCAGAACACCTCAGTTCTTTTGCAAAATGAAACACTTCATTCAAAACTTTACATTAATTTAACAAAACTCAACGTATGGAGCACACATGGTTCATACATTCTGATTCTGTTTGATTCATTTACACACTGCTGAGCTCGATCTTAAACACTTTTATACTTTTCTAATGATATAGTCTGGGTTTGATTTTTTCAGAGATATTGTTAGAGTAAAGTACATGAATATACTGACAAAAAACAAAACAAAACAAAAAAACAACAACACAAGACCAGTACTGCACATTGATGAAAATATTTATTTCTCATCACATTGTAAAATCATTCAATACATCCACGCCTTTCCAAAGGTTACATTTTGCACTGAAAATCAGAACATATTCTAAATACAATATAGTACAAGAACAAACATATTTGTGGAGACAAAACAAAGCATGATTTTTCATGTTTTCATTTCAGTAAAAAAAAAAAAAAAAGGTTGAAAAAAGGTTTTTAGCATTTTGAAATGTAGAGTTTGTGTTTATTTAACAAAATATGGTTTTGGGCAGAAAATTAACTATTTGGCTAATTGTGTGATGTAGGTGTGTTGCTGTGTTAAGAGTTTAGAAAAAGTACTTTATAAGTATTGGTAAACGCTTGTTAGCAATTGAAAAAAACTGAAAAACCACAGAGCTGATACAGCTAGTTCAATTTAAAACATTCAATTTAAAACCTGGCGGTAAAATAAATAAATAAATAAATAAATAAATAAATAAACGAATAGGAAACGGATCATTATTGAGGATGATCAAAATATTTTAACATGCTTTGTTCAATTAACTATAACATTGTCTGTCTAACACTGAGTAAAGCAGTGTTTCACACTTGTTTCACACACACACACACACACATTAATTGGACTGATGAAGAAACCTTTTTATTTGTACAGTTATGGTCTAAATGTCTATTCGAGGCAAATTGGATGTAATTACCATCAGAAATATAGAAGCCCAGCTAATCCACAAGTGCAAGACAAGACAATATTTAAACAGATCATGTGTGATTGCACAGATTCACTCAATCGATGATACTGACACCAGAAACATTAACATTAACCTGGGGTTTATGAATAAACCTTTTGGGTATTACCGTGGTACTGTTTGAAGTGCTTTGGATTACTGTAGTTGATAGATATTGCTACCATTCAGTACTTTGGTATAGTTTAAAGTACCATAGTATAAAGCAAATACCATATAACAACATGAAAGCCAAATATACTGTATGTAAAAGCTACGTAAATATGCCAACTAAATAAAATTTTAACATGCAACAGAGTAACCCTACATACCATGATAGTGGTGCAAAATGAATGTTTAGACTGACATTATCAATCAATATTGCTCAGCCTATCTATTAAATGGTCTATACTGCAGACCAACACACTTTGAGCACTGAGGATTTTAATTGATTAAATGGTCAAAATTTATTAAATATAGTATGGTAAAATAAAGTAAAATTGAATGATTAATTACAGTATAAATGATTAACTGATGGATATAATATAAATAAAAATAAAAGGAAAATAAAATGTTTGTAAAAGACAAGTAAATTTATTCCAATTTTAATTAGAACATGCAACAGAGACATAGCATTATAGTGATGCAAATAACATTTAGTTCAGACTCACACTATCAATCAATAGTGTTCAGCCTATTTATTAAATGGTCTTGGGCTGCCGTCCTCTTTATAGATCAGGTCAGTAACACAGTTTATTAATTTCTTGTGATTTTCGTTCAGATCCTGTACATCAGATTTAGAAGATGGCTCATGTATACTCTTCCAATTATTCCAATCCATTCTCCTTCTTCTTGAAATCACCACCACAATTGCTCTTTTAGTAACCTCATGGACTGTCCCAGTAAAAGGAACATGTGTGTCACAGCTGAATCCATAATCATTCCAGTTATTTCCTGTCATATAATAGGCAGAATGCTCGAGAATCGTTTCTATTGGATTATTTTCAAGAAACAACTTGTATGCTTTCTCCCACCACTCTTCATTCACTTCCCTGTCTACGTTTGACCAAGTTGCCATCTGTTGAAAACAGGG
This sequence comes from Mylopharyngodon piceus, assembly GCA_039654765.1. Classification (NCBI taxonomy): domain Eukaryota; kingdom Metazoa; phylum Chordata; class Actinopteri; order Cypriniformes; family Xenocyprididae; genus Mylopharyngodon; species Mylopharyngodon piceus. The sequence continues at coordinate 33,565,571 of CM077458.1, read as the reverse complement.
AATAGAAATGAGTGTGCTAGTGAACAGTTTGCATCAGTGTTGTTACTTTAGGTCATTTGTAAAATTTTAAATTGACAAGCATTAAATACACAGATAGTGATATTGATGTATGTAAATATACACCCTTATGAGTGATATTTTAATGCTCAGTCAAATCAGTCTGAGCTAGCTAGTTATGCTTCAATCACAATTGATCACAAATGATTATTAAAACCTTACTGTTTAGGCTTTGCGATGTCCTGTGGCTTCCTGTAAAAGTTATGAGTTGATACAGAGCGATCGCAGCTGCCTGCACACTTTCAATCCAGTTGTTTGATATGAAAAGAACAGACACTCCACGACTTAAAACGTCTACAGGGTGTGGTCCATGCAAATGACCAAGCTGCTTGACCAATCCAGATGTACCATGCATGTCTTATATAAGTATGAGTAATACTGCACAATGTAGACTCTGTTTACTGTAATGAGGCTTTATACACCAGATATTTTAACCAGCAACCAGTTTTTCTCAATTGCTTAAACACTATAACCACGTTTTTTAACTAAAATTTCAAAACCATAACGCCATTTATCAAAAAGCACACCCATTTCCCTAAACTATAAACACTATTCCCCTTTTTTGACACATGAGTCAGATTTGTTGAGCTGTCATTGCAAAACTCTACACACAAATCCCTTCATTTCTCATTGCCCACACCATGTTTTCATGTAGAAAGCACTAGCATTCATATTGTTCACTCAAGTCAGCATAGCTTGAGCTCAGTTAGCACAGAATTACCCACGTGGAAAGAGTCAAAATTTATCACACACCAACCAGAACCTTCAATAGAGAGATAAAAGAGCCCCAGTCAGTTCATTCAGGTTTGGGACAATGGATCCAGAGAGACGTGATTGAAAAGGTCGAGGACACCAGAGAGGAGGAAGATGAGCAAGAGTGTTAAAGAGTGGAGGAAGAGGAGGAGGATGAGGATGAAGTGCAAGAAGACAAGGAGTCTTAGATGAAATTCGTGCCACTAGTTGACCATGTCCTTGTCCATGGTATGACTATGAGGGAGACTATGAGGGAGGAAAACAGGCAGGTGTACCTCAGTGTATCTACTGTAACTTCTGAGTGCTGTACTCTGTGACAACACATGCATCAAATCGCCTTACATACAGATAGAGTTTCTGTCTGCTTCCATTTTGTAAAAAGGATGTGTTACAGTTACAGTACTTCTATTTTTGTAGGACACAGAGACGATGGAATGGATCAGGATTGCAAGAGGATTTTCCCCCTGCTGCCTGGATAGGGCCAGTACAGCCTGTGATGTTGATGAGATTCTCTGGTCTGTCCAGGACCAAAGATGTGATGCTGGGGCAGAATATTTTTTGTTGTTGTTTGGTGTATTGTACTGTACAGTACATTAAAGAATAAAAAATGTGCAAATGTATACATGTGTTCATCATGTGAAAAGGTCCGTGAGGGGGAGAACCACAAGCAACACAACTTATTACTGGTTTTTGTTTTTGGTTTTTGTAGTATTGTTTTGAATTTCTCTCACCAGTGTGTAAGACTATGCTGTCGTGTGTGTGTTTCTGAGGGCTTGTGTGTCATGTCTGAGGGCAAAGTTTGGTTTTTCAGCAAGAGTGAATGGTTTTGAGTGCAGAGCTTCATTTTGACCTGGGGAATTGGGTGAGACGTTATGGATTTGTGTTTACTGTTTTGAGAATATGAGGCATAGTTTCAAGAAATGTGTTTAAGCAACCGAGAACAACTGTAATTGTAGCTTATATACATGTGCTGTATTTTTGCAGAACTGAGAGGAAGGTAGAGAAAGTCTTTTGTCAGAAGACCAAGAAACTGCTATACTACTGTATACTGTAATGAAATTTGGCTGAAGGTGCAGAGGATGGTGAATTTATTTCTTTATTTATGTATTACTGTAATTGACAGTGTACTGTACTGTGTTGCATACACAGTTCATGTTTAGTTCTTTGCTTTTTGAACTTTTCTTCTCTTGTAAGATCACTTTATAGTAGTGAAATGAAAAATTTTTTTCCTAAAGCTCATTGTTGCATTTTACTTTATCTGCACCCGTTCATTTATGTTGTATGCTGTAATAGACACTAAGCTGTCAAATCCAAGGTTTTTGTTACAGTGTTATGAATTGATCTCACTGGTGTTCACTGGGCAGGAAAGTAGTCTGTGTATTTGCAGGTTTTGTGTGTCATCTGAGCCCAAAGTTTGATTTTGACAGAAGTAAATAAGTTTTTTAAGACTGAAATATTTGATTTTGACATGGAAGTTTGAGGTTTGTACAAGTTGGTGTGTAGTTACGAGATTGTGTTTATGGTTGTGAGAAAATGGTTAATTGTTTTTCATGAATTGTGTGTTGAGAAAATTGTGCAATTGAGAAAAACTGTAACGAATCATTAGCAAAATAACCTGCAAAAATGATATGGTGTTAAAGAAAGGACTAGTTATGGATTGATAATCTACTGGAATATATGATTAGTTTGTAATAATTCTGACCCCCCGAAGCCGCGGAAGCGATTCAGGACGTCGTTCTTATCCAGCAGGTGGTTGATGAAATAGATTCCCGGCTCCACCGTGAGGACCATGCGCTCCTGCACCACACGGCCCATCCGCAGACTCTTCAGCCCCGGCTCGTCCACGCGCTCGATGCCCTGAAGAACAGAAACACAGAATAATTGACTGAGCAATTACAATAGGGTCCTCACACCATCAGTGCTCGGGCATTAATTAAGAAAAAGTGCAGAATTAAGAAATTATTATATTAACATATTGCATATTACAGGCTACTGTATTGTGCGTGATGTTGCCTAGACCGCATTCGAATGAAGTTTATCATTAAATGTTAAAAGGATATGCCATGTACATTTTAATCCCATCCTGATCGTTTTTATTTTTTTATTTAATATTTTAATATTATTATTAGTTACATTTAGCTATTCATTTTAAATTTGCTTTATTTTCCCCTTCATTTCCCATAGCCTATCTCTTGATCTAATTAACATTCTGGTACCTCATGTTACTTAAAGTTTGTATTTTGTAAATACTGTAAATGCCTGATCATGGAAATAAAGTTTTGACTTTATGACTGTATTTCTGTAGACTACAGCTGCTAAATGAGCGTTTTCACTTGTGCCTGTGACAGCATTGGAATGAAGATGAAACATGTGTTACTAATAATGTGTTACTATTAGCCTATTGTTAAAAGAATATTGTCTGAAAACAAAGTGTGTTCAGGTGCATTGTTGGCGTGTTGCTAACTGAAAAGGATTGCGCCATTGACCGACTGAAACTTGCTCTAAAATCAATGATGCAGTATTTTTTGTTATTTAAAGAGCACATTAGTAATATGTGCCTATAGGCGGGTGCACAACACACATACACTCTGCTTGATACACACACAGGGACGCGCAGCAGCACACAAACATGCCAGATATTACAAATAAAAGGATTCCTCTCTGGAGAAGCGTTCAGTCTTTTAGCTTGCAAATTCTGCCATGTAAATAGCGAATCTGCCATGGTGCAACTGGCTTTTAAAGGTAATGGGAGATGAGACTCTGACTGGTTTATTGCACATTACACAATAATATGGTTTTGGGCAGAACACAGCAAACCTGATTCAAAATACCCCTACACCTAAACCTACCCATCACAGGAAACTGTGCCCATTTTTACTTTCTCACAAAAACTCATTCTGTATGATTTATAAGCCTTTTGAAAAATGGGGACATGGGGTAATGTCCTCATAAGTCACCCTCTCCTTGTAATACCTATGTCATACCCATGTCATTATACAAATTTGTGTTTGTACACACACATCTTACAGAGCAAACATGCAGAAACTGTCCAGTCTCCACAGAGACCCTCCATTAAAACAATTAGACAGCGCCCTCTTCTGGATTGAGTTTGTCATGACACACAGAGGTGCTGCCAATTAGTTTTTTTTTTCAATTGCTAACAAGCGTTTACCAATACTTAAAGTACTTTTTCTAAACTCTTAACACAGCAACACACCTACATCACACAATTAGCCAAATAGTTAATTTTCTGCCCCAAACCATATTTTGTTAAATAAACACAAACTCTACATTTCAAAACGCTAAAAACATTTTTCAACACATACTAACTCTATCAAAACACAGCAAACCTGCTGCTGTCAAACATAACACTAGTTTTCTATCCAACATGAACATATAGTTAATCATAGTGCAATGACTGTCAAAATGACATTATGAAAACTGCATTACTGTCATGTTTCAGTTCTACCTGCAGAAAGTTTTTAAAATTCAGTTTCCTTACATGTAAGCCATTCTTCATTTTTGTTGAGGGTTGAGTGTGTGCATTCTTGGCAACTACTATCTAAAAGTGAATGAATAATTACATTATAGAATGTACAGTAGAAAAAGAGAAGAAGAAAGTAACAGAATTGCTCAGGGCAGCTACTGGTCAAATGTGTTCCCTATGATGAACTTCAGTTCTGCTGAAATCTCTTTCTGAGGGTGTGAGGTGTTGATGGTGCCCATAGAGGGTGGGACGGTGTCCCCTTGGTAGTTAGTGCCCTACACAGACCACATATTCTGCATATATGGAACAGTGGTAGTGGAATCGTTGTAGTATGAAGATTTTACTGAAATGAAAACATGAAATTGCTGCCATTGATCAACAACAAATCCAACATACATGGCCTTTGGTTATGATGAAAGCTTTTTTCCACCACAGAATAAAAAAGCATAAAAGGTTTTATCAAAAATATTTTTTATTTTGCAATTGTGAGTTTACATCTCACCATTCTTATTTTTTTTCTCAGAATTGTGAGATATAAACTAGGAATTGAGAGAAAAAAGTCAGAATTGTGAGATAAAAAGTCACAATTACCTTTTATTTATTTTCTATTCATGGCAGAAATAAGCTTTCATAGGTTCCACATGTGTGAGGGGGAAAACCATAGAGAAGCACAATCCAGCACACGTTCTTCCTCCTCTCCTCTACCTCTTCTTCTCCCTTGTCCTGATCCAACTTCTCCTCTCCTCCTTCAACTATTCCTCTACTTTACCCAGACATTATTTTCTCTCTGCTGTAGTTCTTCATCCACACTGAACAAATCCGATTCAAAGAGTCCTATTTTACTGTGTGTCCATGTAATGAAAATAAATTCAACACCTGACTGTGTCTCCAACTGAGAATCTGCTATTTCTCAATATTTCAGTGATCTGCTAATTACAGTTTTTCTTGATTGCTAACACACTATAACTGAATCATATGACACAATTTCTCAAACCATTTTCAAAACAAAGACAAAGTTTCACTTGTTTTCACACACATTCCAATTTTCTTAATGATTTCTGCAAAACTCTACACAAAAATGCCCTTATTTTACAGCGGTTTAACCATGTTCTCATTCAGAAAACACAAACACATAGTATAATTAACTCAAGTGTCACTATGTAAACTCAAATAGCACACATTTATCCATCAGTAAACATTCAGTAGCAAAAATGATGGCACACCAACCAGAATCTCGGGATAATATAAACAGGAGCACAGGTGAATTTGCTTTAGAAATTGCATCCTAGAATCATCGACAGGGTTTTATAATACTTACACATACAGTAACAGGACTTTATATGAGAAAAAAATCACTATTCTGTGTCCAGTAAACTGTAGCACATGTACACCCTCAAATTTGTGGTTGTCAAATTTATTTGTAGCCGTTTTTTTTTTCATGTGCTGTATTTTTGCAGAACTGAGAGACGACTGCCTAAGGAAGCTAGAGAAAGTCTTTTGTCAGAAGACCAAGAAACTGCTATAGTATTGTATACTGCAATGAAATTGCAGAAGATGGCGAATTTATTTCTTTATTTATGTATGACTGTAATTGACAGTGTACTGCACTGTGTTGCACATATTTCAGATTTAGTTCTTTGGTTTTTGAACTTTTCTTCCTCTTGTAAGATCAACTACTTCATCTACTTTCATCTCCTATAAGATCACTTTACAGTAGTGAAATGAAAATAATTTTTCCTAAAAACATTGGTGCATTTTACTCTATTATGTTATGTACTGTAATGGACATTGAGGGCTTGAGCCCCTGCCCCTTTGATCGCGGTAGGATGTTGTTGTTGTTGTTGTGTGAGGTAAACAACTGAATATGCGTCTTATTATTCCCTGCTTTTGATTGCAAATTGATACTGTTCAATAAAAAATAAATAAACAACTGAACACAATAAACCCCACTGACATCCGTTATAATAGTTTAATGTCAGGTTCCACTGTGACAACTTACCCCATACAGTGTGACATCACATCCTGTCTCTGAGTCTGCCACAAGAGGTTAATGTGTGTTAACAGTGTAGTAACAGTAAAAATGTCCACTAGTTTCTTTGTATTCATGACTTTAATAGAGTTTGTGTTTATACAGAAATTGACTTCAACAATAAACACATGCTGAGAAATATTCACTAGAGTATAAAGTGTGACAGATTTAACCACAGCTTGAATGTGACAGAGAAGAGAAATATAAGAAATACAAGGAATTCATATATGGACAGCTTTAAATCTGGACAAAAGCTGAAGATCTTGAGGTCTTCATGGGCTCCCGTCAGCTGTAAACATGATCTCTGTGTGAAAGAGATGAAACAAATAAACTGATGTTGTATTCATGCTCTCATATTTCTATCATTATAGAGTAAACAATAATCAATTCTCAGAAAAAAGATGATGAATTACAACTTATACATGCACACATACTGTATATTCAGAGTTTAGGGAGGTACATGATGTGAGTTTTCTCAGTATTTCATTTAACTTTACAAAAGTATATGGATCAATGTTTTATTAAAGACAGTGTAAAGATGGAAGTAACAAACAGATAAACCGAAAAAATGCCACTCAACTCAGTCTAAAATCACTATTTTTATGTTTACTATTAATTGATGATATAAAATATACTAAATCAATTATGATATATGGTTAAATTACGACATTTTGAACCATGTACAATATTTGCTTACCTCATTTTTTTGGCACCCTTTCTTTAATTGCAAGTGCGTCCATTCCTGCTTCCAGATCTTCTTCAAGATTGAATATTTGCAGTAGCTTTCGAAATTGTTTACAGAATTTTTCCATTTCTTCTGAACTACCCTCGATAAAAATCACATCTCGTACTGGCTTTGTAGCTTGTCTGTGAGTCCACTGAACAGTGAGGTTTGGATACTTGTCTATGATGTATATCATCCACAGGACTGGATTTGAAGTGGGTCTGAAGAGCAGACCACACAGATTTTTCATATCAGATGGATAAGGAGGATCAAAGAGTTTGAAGAGAACATTTGGAAGTTCCTTCAGACGATTCTCTCTATATTCGTTTCTTCTAGTTTCATCCCATTTGGTAACATCTTCTTCATACATGTTTAAGACCCTTTTGTTTGGTTCTGCCATTTCTAGTCAGTGCTGGTGTTTGAGGATGGTGAAGGTCCTGTGTAAACCTCTTGTTAAGCCTCTCTCTTATAAACCCTAGTGATTGCGCAAGACAAACAGAAGATGACAGAAACTATTGTTCAGTCAGTACTCAGAACATGTTTGATTCAGTGCCCAGATCAACACGTCTCCAGACTGGTTTTGCCACATGACTCTTAAAATGAAACCACGGTGATGATGGTAATACCATGTTACTACAATAAATGCCACAGTATTGAATGACCATATTCATCTTTCATGTCAACTACAGTAATCCAAAGCACTTCAAAGATTACCATGGCTTTTCACACGTTAACCCTGGTCATTCTAAACTCAGGTTAACATGCTTCACTGTCTAGTCTTTATCCTGGGTTAAGAATGATGCCTTGATAGTCTGTTTCACACTGGCTTGTCTTGCTCTTGTGCATCAGTTGGGCTTCTATATTTCTGATGGTACCAACCAATTTGCCCTGAATATACTTTTCATACCATACAAATAAATAGGTCTCTTCACTCCCGCAGAAGTGTTGCTAAACCTGCTCCGGGTACATAACCCATAACCCCATTCAAAATTACAAGTGTGAGACATTGCTTTCCTCTGGGTTGGACACACAGACAAGTAAAGATATGAGCAGCGTTCCCGATTCAGAGGCTGCATCCTTCGAAGACCGGGACGAGTGTTCTTAAATGGGACCAAAGAACTTATACTGACAAGAAGCGACACTCAATAGACCGGCGCCCAGCAGCGGCCCTGCTTTTCCGCCATTTTGGGGTGAAAGCGAGTCGCAGTCCACTAGCTTCTATGGCAATATCAGCTGCCTTGTTAAAAAAAAAAACGTACATTAAAGCTGAAATCCAACCTGAATGATGACAACACAGAATAAAATACTATCACTAGTGATCATCAAATCCTTTTTAACAGTTTATTTTACACACTTTGTGTTTAATTCTTCCACTTTTTTCACAAAATCTTCTCTAGAAACCCTCAGTTTGGGTTAAAATTCTTTGAAGTTCAAGTATTAGCATTATAAACACTGAATTAATACCAACATATGAAATTAAGGACATGCATCAGAAAAACTGGGAATGTTGGACAATAAATATATAATAGAATATAACAGCTTGACAGAAACTGTTTTATGCAGTGTTGTCCTATATTAATCAAACATGATGATCTTAACTTTATTAATTTATTAATGTACTATTAATAGTAAATATGTAAAGTTGCATAAAATGGAAATACTCAATAAAGTAGGCTAACTACGTTACCTCAGATGTGTAATGGATGGATTCCACAACTGATAGCAGTCTAAAACATATAAGACAATACAACATTTACTGTAGGTGTCATAAAATTTACTGAATTTGAGAATTTTTCTATTGCATTCCTGATTTGGTTGTGAGATTCGCCGATTTTGTGTGCGTAAGATGTGATGGATTTCTATATAGAGTACAAACTATATATAATCGCATCTTAGTAAGATACAAGTCAATGTTTGTTTGTTTTTTAGGTTCACCTGTTCAGCTGCTCATTAAATGAACAAAGCATGTTAAAATATTTTGACCATCCTCAATAATCATCCTGTTCCTATGTGCTTTTGTATTGCCAGAATGCTTTAAATTGACATCTGACCAGGAACATTGTCAGATTTTAGTGCTGTTTTGAATGTTACTGAATTGTGATCTTAGCAAACAGTTTCGAAGATTTTCTTTCTCCATTCCAGTAGATTCCAGCTGTACTTGTTTACATTCGTGTAAAACTATAGTTTGAGGGTGCTACAGAACTAAGATTGCCGTTGTGTCACCTGACTTCTCTTTAATGAACATTCCAGTAAATCACTGGAATAAAGGGAGTTGCTCAGTCATCATGAGGGTGCGACACTTTAATGTCAATGTTGTTGCATCCGTTTCCATCATTAATTATGTTCACCTCAAATGTGTTTGTTTATTTGCATCCAGAGAATTGAAAAGTTGAAAGATAGAAATCATTTTTGTCATCTTCTGTCTACTTGAAATTCATCACAATGAAAGAGACAGAGTTTCTTAAACAACATGACAGAATTTTATGAATTAGTAAATGATATTTTGCACACAATTCTAAATGATGCTAGAAAAATCAGATGTTTATTAAAAATAAGCACTGCATTTTCTTACAAACTTGCACAAAGTATACAGGATAAAAAGCAAATGAACTGAGTAAAGTTCTCTTAAGTCAGGCTAAATAAAGTTCAGAGCTGCTTTTATTAAGAATATCAAACTCTGAAAATGTTCCACGGCTGCTTCATGAAAGCATAAATGATCCTGTAATTCATTTGATGCTGATTTCTATAAGAGACGTCATACAAACAGAAGCTGTCATGTGTTTCCCTTTATAGAGTGAAATATCAAAGACACTCATTTACTTTGATAAAGGTTAGAGTCTGATATGTTGAAGAAAGGAGTGTCATCATCATAATCATAATTATCATCTCAGAATTTCTGGCTGCTGATGGGACTGAAGGGTTTGGACGTTTCCTCCGCCATGAACGCCTCAATCTCCTCCACGGTTCGAGGAACGCAGGTCAGCAGCTCCACGCCGTCAGCCGTCACAGCGATATCATCCTCAATGCGCACCTGAAGATACACAAACACACATGATCAATATTCATGTACAACCCGAATTCCGGAAAAGTTGGGACGTTTTTTAAATTTGAATAAAATGAAAACTAGAAGACTTTCAAATCACATGAGCCAATATTTTATTCACAATAGAACATAGATAACATAACAAATGTTTAAACGGAGAAATTTTACAATTTTATGCACAAAATGAGCTCATTTCAAATTTGATGCCTGCTACAGGTCTCAAAATATTTGGGACGGGGGCATGTTTACCATGGTGTAGCATCTCCCCTTCTTTTCAAAACAGTGTGAAGATGTCTTCATGAGTTTCTGGAGTTTTGGTGTTGGAATTTGCTCCCATTCTTGCCTGATATAGGTTTCCAGCTGCTGAAGAGTTCGTGGTCGTCTTTCGTTTAATGATGTGCCAAATGTTCTCTATAGGTGAAAGATCTGGATGGCAGGCCAATTCAGCACCCGGACTCTTCTACGACGAAGCCATGCTGTTGTAATAGCTGCAGTATGTGGTTTTGCATTGTCCTGCTGAAATAGACAAGGCCTTCCCTGAAATAGACGTCGCCTGGAGGGGAGCATATGTTGCTCTAAAACCTTTATATACCTTTCAGCATTCATAGTGCCTTCCAAAACATGCAAGCTGCCCATACCGTATGCACTTATGCACCCCCATACCATCAGAGATGCTGGCTTTTGAACTGAACGCTGATGATATGCTGGAAGGTCTCGCTCCTCTTTAGCCCGGAGGACACGGCGTCCGTGATTTCCAACAAGAATGTCAAATTTGGACTCGTCTGACCATAGAACACTTTTCCACTTTGAAACAGTCCATTTTAAATGAGCCTTGACCCACAGGACACGACGGCACTTCTGGACCATGTTCACATATGGCTTCCTTTTTGCATGATAGAGCTTTAGTTGGCATCTGCAGATGGCACGGCGGATTGTGTTTACCGACAGTGGTTTCTGGAAGTATTCCTGGGCCCATTTAGTAATGTCATTGACACAATCATGCCGATGAGTGATGCAGTGTCGTCTGAGGGCCCGAAGACCACGGGCATCCAATAAAGGTCTTCGGCCTTGTCCCTTACGCACAGAGATTTCTCCATTTTATCTGAATCTTTTGATGATGTTATGCACTGTAGATGATGAGATTTGCAAAGCCTTTGCAATTTGACATTGAGGAACATTGTTTTCCACAATCTTTTTTTTAAAACTCTTTCACAGATTGGAGAGCCTCTGCCCATCTTTACTTCTGAGAGACTCTAAGACATCCCTTTTATAGCTAATCATGTTACAGACCTGATATCAATTAACTTAATTAGTTGCTAGATGTTCTCCCAGCTGAATATTTTCAAAATTTCTTGTTTTTTCAGCCATTTGTTGCCCCCGTCCCAACTTTTCTGAGACCTGTAGCAGGCATCAAATTTGAAATGAGCTCATTTAGTGGAAAAAAGTGTAAAATTTCTCAGTTTAAACATTTGTTATGTTATCTATGTTCTATTGTGAATAAAATATTGGCTCATGTGATTTGCAAGTCTTTTAGTTTTCATTTTATTCAAATTTAAAAACGTCCCAACATTTCTGGAATTCGGGTTGTACATTAAAAGAGTCTAAACAGTGTTTCTAATATCTGAATTCAAAGTGAAATATTAAAACTATACTGTATTATATGTATATAATTCATGATATACAGGTGGATCTCAATAAATTAGAATGTCATAGAAAAGTTCATTTATTTCAGTAATTCAACCTAAATTGTGGAACTCGTGTATTAAATAAATTCAATGCACACAGACTGAAGTACTTTAAGTCTTCGGTTCTTTTAATTGTGATGATTTTGGCTCACATTTACCAAAAACCCACCAATTCACTATCTCAAAAAATTAGAATACTTCATAAGATCAATAAAAAAAAAGGATATTTTAAACAGAAATGTCAGGCTTCTGAAAAGTATGTTCATTTCTATGCACTCAATACTTGGTTGGGGCTCCTTTTGCATGAATTACTGCATCAATGCGGCGTGGCATGGAGGCGATCAGCCTGTGGCACTGCTCAGGTGTAATGGAAGCCCAGGTTGCTTTGATAGCGGCCTTCAGCTCTTCTGCATTGTTGGGTCTGGTGTCTCTCATCTTCCTCTTGACAATACCCCACAGATTCTCTATGGGCTTCAGGTCAGGTGAGTTTGATGGCCAGTCAGGCACAGTAACACCATGGCCATTCTCATCTCAGCAGGCGGTTCTTGGCCAGAATAAACTGAATAATGTAAATCAGACTTTATTCTGCTGATAGTCGAAGGTCAGGCCACACCATCTGACCAGGAACATTGTCAGATTTTAGTGCTGTTTTGAATGTTACTGAATTGTGATCTTAGCAAACAGTTTTGAAGATTGTCTTTCTCCATTCCAGTAGATTCCAGCTGTACTTGTTTACATTCGTGTGAAACAACAGTTTGAGGGTGCTACAGAACTAAGATTGCCGTTGAGTCACCTGACTTTTCTTTAATGAACTTTCCAGTAAATCACCTGAATACAGGAGATGATTTGAGGGTGCGACTCTTTAATGTCAATGTTGTTGCATCTGTTTCCATCATTAATTGTGTTCACCTCAACTGTATTTTTTATTTGCATCCAAGAAAATGAGTTCAATCATGACAACTCTCGGAGTGGATTAAATTCAACCAGCATTTATTGGCATGGAGCATGAAGCATACATGGCTTGATTTTGGCGTACGAGATCTGCTACGCTGCTGCTGCTGAGCAAATACAAATTTGTTCAGCTTAGTCAAATAAAACAACAAGGAAAAGGCTGCTGCAAGAATGGTAGAACCCCGTAACAGATCTCTACAGGTGGCGCTGGGGAGGAGGAGGGATAACAGCGCTTCACATTGCGCAGCTTGTCGATCTCTTACAAACATTTCATTTTCTTACAAACTTGCACAAAGTATACAGGTTAAAAAGCAAATGAATTGAGTAAAGTTCTCTTAAGTCAGGCTAAATAAAGTTCAGAGCTGCTTTTATTAAGAATATCAAACTCTGAAAATGTTCCACGGCTGCTTCATGAAAGCATAAATGATCCTGTAATTCATTTGATACTGATTTCCATAAGAGACGTCATACAAACAGAAGCTGTCATGTGTTTCCTTTATAGAGTCAAATATCAAAGACACTCATTTACTTTGATAAAGGTTAGAGTCTGATATGTTGAAGAAAGGAGTGTCATTATCATAATCATAATCATAATTATCTCAGAATTTCTGGCTGCTGATGGGACTGAAGGGTTTGGACGTTTCCTCCGCCATGAACGCCTCGATCTCCTCCACGGTTCGAGGAACGCAGGTCAGCAGCTCCACGCCGTCAGCCGTCACAGCGATATCATCCTCAATGCGCACCTGAAGATACACAAACACACATGATCAATATTCATGTGCATTAAAATAGTCTGAACATTCAGAAATGTGTGTTTCTAATATCTGAATTCAAAGTGCTTCTGATTATAAAGTGAAATATTAAAACTATACTGTATTATATGTATATAATTCATGATATATGTAATTATGCATACATTATAGCATATGATATTATATATTGACAAATCATTAGCAAAATAACCTGCAAAAATGATATGGTGTTAAAGAAAGGACTAGTTATGGATTGATATGAATCTACTGGAATATATGATTAGTTTGTAATAATTCTGACCCCCCCGAAGCCGCGGAAGCGATTCAGGACGTCGTTCTCATCCAGCAGGTGGTTGATGAAATAGATGAAATAGATTCCCGGCTCCACCGTGAGGACCATGCGCTCCTGCACCACACGGCCCATCCGCAGACTCTTCAGCCCCGGCTCGTCCACGCGCTCGATGCCCTGAAGAACAGAAACACAGAATAATTGACTGAGCAATTACAATAGGGTCCTCACACCATCAGTGCTCGGGCATTAATTAAGAAAAAGTGCAGAATTAAGAAATTATTATATTAACATATTGCATATTACAGGCTACTGTATTGTGCGTGATGTTGCCTAGACCGCATTCGAATGAAGTTTATCATTAAATGTTAAAAGGATATGCCATGTACATTTTAATCCCATCCTGATCGTTTTTATTTTTTTATTTAATATTTTAATATTATTATTAGTTACATTTAGCTATTCATTTTAAATTTGCTTTATTTTCCCCTTCATTTCCCATAGCCTATCTCTTGATCTAATTAACATTCTGGTACCTCATGTTACTTAAAGTTTGTATTTTGTAAATACTGTAAATGCCTGATCATGGAAATAAAGTTTTGACTTTATGACTGTATTTCTGTAGACTACAGCTGCTAAATGAGCGTTTTCACTTGTGCCTGTGACAGCATTGGAATGAAGATGAAACATGTGTTACTAATAATGTGTTACTATTAGCCTATTGTTAAAAGAATATTGTCTGAAAACAAAGTGTGTTCAGGTGCATTGTTGGCGTGTTGCTAACTGAAAAGGATTGCGCCATTGACCAACTGAAACTTGCTCTAAAATCAATGATGCAGTATTTTTTGTTATTTAAAGAGCGCATTAGTAATATGTGCCTATAGGCGGGTGCACAACACACATACACTCTGCTTGATACACACACAGGGACGCGCAGCAGCACACAAACATGCCAGATATTACAAATAAAAGGATTCCTCTCTGGAGAAGCGTTCAGTCTTTTAGCTTGCAAATTCTGCCATGTAAATAGCGAATCTGCCATGGTGCAACTGGCTTTTAAAGGTAATGGGAGATGAGACTCTGACTGGTTTATTGCACGTTACACAATAATATGGTTTTGGGCAGAACACAGCAAACCTGATTCAAAATACCCCTACACCTAAACCTACCCATCACAGGAAACTGTGCCCATTTTTACTTTCTCACAAAAACTCATTCTGTATGATTTATAAGCCTTTTGAAAAATGGAGACATGGGGTAATGTCCTCATAAGTCACCCTCTCCTTGTAATACCTATGTCATACCCATGTCATTATACAAATTTGTGTTTGTACACACACATCTTACAGAGCAAACATGCAGAAACTGTCCAGTCTCCACAGAGACCCTCCATTAAAACAATTAGACAGCGCCCTCTTCTGGATTGAGTTTGTCATGACACACAGAGGTGCTGCCAATTAGTTTTTTTTTTCAATTGCTAACAAGCGTTTACCAATACTTAAAGTACTTTTTCTAAACTCTTAACACAGCAACACACCTACATCACACAATTAGCCAAATAGTTAATTTTCTGCCCCAAACCATATTTTGTTAAATAAACACAAACTCTACATTTCAAAACACTAAAAACATTTTTCAACACATACTAACTCTATCAAAACACAGCAAACCTGAGTCGTTCTGTCAAACATAACACTAGTTTTCTATCCAACATGAACATATAGTTAATCATAGTGCAATGACTGTCAAAATGACATTATGAAAACTGCATTACTGTCATGTTTCAGTTCTACCTGCAGAAAATATGAAATCCATAGTTTTTAAAATTCAGTATCCTTACATGTAAGCCATTCTTCATTTTTGTTGAGGGTTGAGTGTGTGCATTCTTGGCAACTACTATCTAAAAGTGAATGAATAATTACATTATAGAATGTACAGTAGAAAAAGAGAAGAAGAAAGTAACAGAATTGCTCAGGGCAGCTACTGGTCAAATGTGTTCCCTATGATGAACTTCAGTTCTGCTGAAATCTCTTTCTGAGGGTGTGAGGTGTTGATGGTGCCCATAGAGGGTGGGACGGTGTCCCCTTGGTAGTTAGTGCCCTACACAGACCACATATTCTGCATATATGGAACAGTGGTAGTGGAATCGTTGTAGTATGAAGATTTTACTGAAATGAAAACATGAAATTGCTGCCATTGATCAACAACAAATCCAACATACATGGCCTTTGGTTATGATGAAAGCTTTTTTTCCACCACAGAATAAAAAAGCATAAAAGATTTTATCGAAAATATTTTTTATTTTGCAATTTTGAGTTTACATCTCACCATTCTTATTTTTTTTTTTCTCAGAATTGTGAGATATAAACTAGGAATTGAGAGAAAAAAGTCAGAATTGTGAGATAAAAAGTCACAATTACCTTTTATTTATTTTCTATTCATGGCAGAAATAAGCTTTCATAGGTTCCACATGTGTGAGGGGGAAAACCATAGAGAAGCACAATCCAGCACACGTTCTTCCTCCTCTCCTCTACCTCTTCTTCTCCCTTGTCCTGATCCAACTTCTCCTCTCCTCCTTCAACTATTCCTCTACTTTACCCAGACATTATTTTCTCTCTGTGTTGTTCTTCATCCACACTGAACAAATCCGATTCAAAGAGTCCTATTTTACTGTGTGTCCATGTAATGAAAAGAACTTCAACACCTGACTGTGTCTCCAACTGAGAATCTGCTATTTCTCAATATTTCAGTGATCTGCTAATTACAGTTTTTCTTGATTGCTAACACACTATAACTGATTCATATGACACAATTTCTCAAACCATTTTCAAAACAAAGACACATTTCTCAAAACTATAAACACGTTTCACTTGTTTTCACACACATTCCAATTTTCTTAATGATTTCTGCAAAACTCTACACAAAAATGCCCTTATTTTACAGCGGTTTAACCATGTTCTCATTCAGAAAACACAAACACATAGTATAATTAACTCAAGTGTCACTATGTAAACTCAAATAGCACACATTTATCCATCAGTAAACATTCAGTAGCAAAAATGATGGCACACCAACCAGAATCTCGGGATAATATAAACAGGAGCACAGGTGAATTTGCTTTAGAAATTGCATCCTAGAATCATCAACAGGGTTTTATAATACTTACACATACAGTAACAGGACTTTATATGAGAAAAATTTCACTATTCTGTGTCCAGTAAACTGTAGCACATGTACACCCTCAAATTTGTGGTTGTCAAATTTATTTGTAGCCGTTTTTTTTTTCATGTGCTGTATTTTTGCAGAACTGAGAGACGACTGCCTAAGGAAGCTAGAGAAAGTCTTTTGTCAGAAGACCAAGAAACTGCTATAGTATTGTATACTGCAATGAAATTGCAGAAGATGGCGAATTTATTTCTTTATTTATGTATGACTGTAATTGACAGTGTACTGCACTGTGTTGCACATATTTCAGATTTAGTTCTTTGGTTTTTGAACTTTTCTTCCTCTTGTAAGATCAACTACTTCATCTACTTTCATCTCCTATAAGATCACTTTACAGTAGTGAAATGAAAATAATTTTTCCTAAAAACATTGGTGCATTTTACTCTATTATGTTATGTACTGTAATGGACATTGAGGGCTTGAGCCCCTGCCCCTTTGATCGCGGTAGGATGTTGTTGTTGTTGTTGTGTGAGGTAAACAACTGAATATGCGTCTTATTATTCCCTGCTTTTGATTGCAAATTGATACTGTTCAATAAAAAATAAATAAACAACTGAACACAATAAACCCCACTGACATCCGTTATAATAGTTTAATGTCAGGTTCCACTGTGACAACTTACCCCATACAGTGTGACATCACATCCTGTCTCTGAGTCTGCCACAAGAGGTTAATGTGTGTTAACAGTGTAGTAACAGTAAAAATGTCCACTAGTTTCTTTGTATTCATGACTTTAATAGAGTTTGTGTTTATACAGAAATTGACTTCAACAATAAACACATGCTGAGAAATATTCACTAGAGTATAAAGTGTGACAGATTTAACCACAGCTTGAATGTGACAGAGAAGAGAAATATAAGAAATACAAGGAATTCATATATGGACAGCTTTAAATCTGGACAAAAGCTGAAGATCTTGAGGTCTTCATGGGCTCCCGTCAGCTGTAAACATGATCTCTGTGTGAAAGAGATGAAACAAATAAACTGATGTTGTATTCATGCTCTCATATTTCTATCATTATAGAGTAAACAATAATCAATTCTCAGAAAATAGATGATGAATTACAACTTATACATGCACACATACTGTATATTCAGAGTTTAGGGAGGTACATGATGTGAGTTTTCTCAGTATTTCATTTAACTTTACAAAAGTATATGGATCAATGTTTTATTAAAGACAGTGTAAAGATGGAAGTAACAAACAGATAAACCGAAAAAATGCCACTCAACTCAGTCTAAAATCACTATTTGTATGTTTACTATTAATTGATGATATAAAATATACTAAATCAATTATGATATATGGTTAAATTACGACATTTTGAACCATGTACAATATTTGCTTACCTCATTTTTTTGGCACCCTTTCTTTAATTGCAAGTGCGTCCATTCCTGCTTCCAGATCTTCTTCAAGATTGAATATTTGCAGTAGCTTTCGAAATTGTTTACGGAATTTTTCCATTTCTTCTGAACTACCCTCGATAAAAATCACATCTCGTACTGGCTTTGTAGCTTGTCTGTGAGTCCACTGAACAGTGAGGTTTGGATACTTGTCTATGATGTATATCATCCACAGGACTGGATTTGAAGTGGGTCTGAAGAGCAGACCACACAGATTTTTCATTTCAGATGGATAAGGAGGATCAAAGAGTTTGAAGAGAACATTTGGGAGTTCATTCAGACGATTCTCTCTATATTCGTTTCTTCTAGTTTCGTCCCATTTGGTAACATCTTCTTCATACATGTTTAAGACCATTTTGTTTGGTTCTGCCATTTCTAGTCAGTGCTGGTGTTTGAGGATGGTGAAGGTCCTGTGTAAACCTCTTGTTAAGCCTCTCTCTTATAAACCCTAGTGATTGCGCAAGACAAACAGAAGATGACAGAAACTATTGTTCAGTCAGTACTCAGAACATGTTTGATTCAGTGCCCAGATCAACACGTCTGCAGACTGGTTTTGCCACATGACTCTTAAAATGAAACCACGGTGATGATGGTAATACCATGTTACTACAATAAATGCCACAGTATTGAATGACCATATTCATCTTTCATGTCAACTACAGTAATCCAAAGCACTTCAAAGATTACCATGGCTTTTCACACGTTAACCCTGGTCATTCTAAACTCAGGTTAACATGCTTCACTGTCTAGTCTTTATCCTGGGTTAAGAATGATGCCTTGATAGTCTGTTTCACACTGGCTTGTCTTGCTCTTGTGCATCAGTTGGGCTTCTATATTTCTGATGGTACCAACCAATTTGCCCTGAATATACTTTTCATACCATACCATACAGCGGCCCTGCGTTTCCGCCATTTTGGGGTGAAAGCGAGTCGCAGTCCACTAGCTTCTATGGCAATATCAGCTGCCTTGTAAAAAAAAAAACGTACATTAAAGCTGAAATCCAACCTGAATGATGACAACACAGAATAAAATACTATCACTAGTGATCATCAAATCCTTTTTAACAGTTTATTTTACACACTTTGTGTTTAATTCTTCCACTTTTTTTCACAAAATCTTCTCTAGAAACCCTCAGTTTGGGTTAAAATTCTTTGAAGTTCAAGTATTAGCATTATAAACACTGAATTAATACCAACATATGAAATTAAGGACATGCATCAGAAAAACTGGGAATGTTGGACAATAAATATATAATAGAATATAACAGCTTGACAGAAACTGTTTTATGCAGTGTTGTCCTATATTAATCAAACATGATGATCTTAACTTTATTAATTTATTAATGTACTATTAATAGTAAATATGTAAAGTTGCATAAAATGGAAATACTCAATAAAGTAGGCTAACTACGTTACCTCAGATGTGTAATGGATGGATTCCACAACTGATAGTAGTCTAAAACATATAAGACAATACAACATTTACTGTAGGTGTCATAAAATTTACTGAATTTGAGAATTTTTCTATTGCATTCCTGATTTGGTTGTGAGATTCGCCGATTTTGTGTGCGTAAGATGTGATGGATTTCTATATAGAGTACAAACTATATATAATCGCATCTTAGTAAGATACAAGTCAATGTTTGTTTGTTTTTTAGGTTCACCTGTTCAGCTGCTCATTAAATGAACAAAGCATGTTAAAATATTTTGACCATCCTCAATAATCATCCTGTTCCTATGTGCTTTTGTATTGCCAGAATGCTTTAAATTGACATCTGACCAGGAACATTGTCAGATTTTAGTGCTGTTTTGAATGTTACTGAATTGTGATCTTAGCAAACAGTTTTGAAGATTGTCTTTCTCCATTCCAGTAGATTCCAGCTGTACTTGTTTACATTCGTGTGAAACAACAGTTTCAGTGTGTTACAGAACTAAGATTGCCGTTGAGTCACCTGACTTTTCTTTAATGAACTTTCCAGTAAATCACCTGAATACAGGAGATGATTTGAGGGTGCGACTCTTTAATGTCAATGTTGTTGCATCTGTTTCCATCATTAATTGTGTTCACCTCAACTGTATTTTTTATTTGCATCCAAGAAAATGAGTTCAATCATGACAACTCTCAGAGTGGATTAAATTCAACCAGCATTTATTGGCATGGGGCATGAAGTATACATGGCTTGATTTTGGCGTACGAGATCTGCTACGCTGCTGCTGCTGAGCAAATACAAATTTGTTCAGCTTAGTCAAATAAAACAACAAGGAAAAGGCTGCTGCAAGAATGGTAGAACCCCGTAACAGATCTCTACAGGTGGCGCTGGGGAGGAGGAGGGATAACAGCGCTTCACATTGCGCAGCTTGTCGATCGCAGGCTAGGGTACGATATATATGGTTGCGTGGATTTGGAATTACTTCTGATTGGCTGGTGCCGTGGCATAGAAAGAACCAATCAGCGCTCAGTTAGAGTTTCATGACTGAACTTTGTATTTGAAAAGATAGAAAGCATTTTTATTGTCTTAAACAACATGACAGAATTTTATGAATTAGTAAATAAAATTTTGCACACAATTCTAAATGATGCTAAAAAAAAATCAGATGTTTATTATGTTTAGTAGATGGCGCTTCTGGACCATGTTCACATATGGCTTCCTTTTTGCATGATAGAGCTTTAGTTGGCATCTGCAGATGGCACGGCGGATTGTGTTTACCGACAGTGGTTTCTGGAAGTATTCCTGGGCCCATTTAGTAATGTCATTGACACAATCATGCCGATGAGTGATGCAGTGTCGTCTGAGGGCCTGAAGACCACAGGCATCCAATAAAGGTCTTCGTCCTTGTCCCTTATGCAGAGATTTCTCCATTTTATCTGAATCTTTTGATGATGTTATGCACTGTAGATGATGAGATTTGCAAAGCCTTTGCAATTTGACATTGAGGAACATTGTTTTCCACAATCTTTTTTTGACACTCTTTCACAGATTGGAGAACCTCTGCCCATCTTTACTTCTGAGAGACTCTAAGACATCCCTTTTATAGCTAATCATGTTACAGACCTGATATCAATTAACTTAATTAGTTGCTAGATGTTCTCCCAGCTGAATATTTTCAAAATTTCTTGTTTTTTCAGCCATTTGTTGCCCCCGTCCCATCTTTTCTGAGACCTGTGGCAGGCATCAAATTTGAAATGAGCTCATTTAGTGGATAAAAGTGTAAAATTTCTCAGTTTAAACATTTGTTATGTTATCTATGTTCTATTGTGAATAAAATATTGGCTCATGTGATTTGAAAGTCTTTTAGTTTTCATTTTATTCAAATTTAAAAACGTCCCAACATTTCCGGAATTCGGGTTGTACATTAAAATAGTCTAAACAGTGTTTCTAATATCTGAACTCAAAGTGAAATATTAAAACTATACTGTATTATATGTATATAATTCATGATATACAGGTGCATCTCAATAAATTAGAATGTCATGGAAAAGTTCATTTATTTCAGTAATTCAACTCAAATTGTGGAACTCGTGTATTAAATAAATTCAATGCACACAGACTGAAGTACTGTAAGTCTTTGGTTCTTTTAATTGTGATGATTTTGGCTCACATTTAACAAAAAGCCACCAATTCACTATCTCAAAAAATTAGAATACTTCATAAGATCAATAAAAAAAAAGGATATTTTAAACAGAAATGTCAGGCTTCTGAAAAGTATGTTCATTTCTATGCACTCAATACTTGGTTGGGGCTCCTTTTGCATGAATTACTGCATCAATGCGGCGTGGCATGGAGGCGATCAGCCTGTGGCACTGCTCAGGTGTAATGGAAGCCCAGGTTGCTTTGATAGCGGCCTTCAGCTCTTCTGCATTGTTGGGTCTGGTGTCTCTCATCTTCCTCTTGACAATACCCCACAGATTCTCTATGGGCTTCAGGTCAGGTGAGTTTGATGGCCAGTCAAGCACAGTAACACCATGGTCATTGAACCAGCTTTGGCAGTGTGGGCAGGTGCCAAATCCTGCTGGAAAATGAAATCAGCATCTCCATAAAGCTTGTCAGCAGAAGGAAGCATGAAGTGCTCTAAAATTTCCTGGTAGATGGCTGCGTTGACTGTGGACTTCAGAAAACACAGTGGACCAACACCAGCAGATGACATGGCAGCCCAAACCATCACTGACTGTGGAAGCTTCACACTGGACTTCAAGCAACATGGTTTCTGTGCCTCTCCACTCTTCCTCCAGACTCTGGGACCTTGATTTCCAAATGAAATGCAAAATTTACTTTCATCTGAAAAGAGGACTTTGGACCACTGAGCAACAGTTCAGTTCTTCTTCTCCTTAGCCCAGGTAAGACGCTTCTGACGTTGTCTTTGGTTCAGAAGTGGCTTGTTGTGACAGTTGTAGCCCATTTCCTGAAGACGTCTGTGTGCGGTGGCTCTTGATGCACTGACTCCAGCTTCAGTCCACTCCTTTTGAAGCTCTCCTAAGTTCTTAAATCGGCTTCGCCTGACAATCTTCTCAAGCCTGCGGTCATTCCTTTCACTTGTACACCTTTTCCTACCACACTTTTTCCTTCCAGTCAACTTTCCATGAATATGCTTTGGCACAGCACTCTGCGAACAGCCAGCTCTTTCAGCAGTGACCCTCTGTGGCTTACCCTCATTGTAGAGGGTCTTGATGATCGTCTTCTGGACAACTGTCAAGTCAGCAGACTTCCCCATGACTGCTGTTGGGATCACTGACCTAAACCCAGTATTTATACCCTGAGAATGGTCATTTAATAGAACTTCTAATAATTTGAGATACTGATTTTTTTGATTTTGATGAGCAGCAAAAAAGTCTGGAAATATTTTACTTTATGTCTAATAAATCTAGAATATATTTAAGCTTTACTTTTTGAATTAAATTACAAAAAGAAAAAAAAAAAAAAAAAACTTTTTCATGATATTCTAATTTATTGAGATGCACCCATGCACGCCATTCCTCTGCAGTGTACGGCGTATTGTGTCACGGGAAATGGTCACCCCAGTTTGGCTTTCTACTTCTTTAGATAACTGCAGTGAACTTGCATGCCGATTTTCTTAAACCCTTCTCATCAGAAGACGCTCCTGTCGAGGTGTTAACTTCCGTGAACGACCTGGACATCTCTGTGAGATCTTTTTAAAAATTTTGTACCACTTTTGCTACAGTATTCTGACTGATAAGTAAAGCTTTGCTGATCTTCTTGTAGCCTTCACCTTTCTGGTGTAAAGAAATGATTTTCTTTCTCAGGTCTTGTGATATTTCTCTTCCATGTGGTGCCATTGCTGACAGCATGAAATGGGAAGGGGTTTTAACACCCTTTTATAGTCAGCTGTCTGCTGGACACCTGTGTAATGAAGAATTAGACTCACCTGTGCTTGAATTCTTGTTAAATTAGACATTTGTAGTCTAAAATTTAGCTTTGCTCCAGAGACTTTCAGTGGGGTGTACTCATTTTTGCATCACCCTAATTTGAGTAAAACTGAAAATTTTGTTCTCCAAGTTAAATTATTAACCTTACTTTCATGTTATAAGTTAAACAGATGTTATATAAAACTTAGTCTTGTCAACATTTTGGAAATTGTTTTTGTGTTCATTGAGATATTGTTTGAAATGTTACTTTTCTCATTTACGCTGAGCACTGTACATACTTTTCTATGTTTCTGAGAAGAGTTGAAGGTTTACGAGAAGAGCAGAATCACAATTGAACTGCTGGAAACAAACAAATGAAACAAAACAACACTAAATGATGAAGTGTGTACAGTGAGACCTGCAGGTTACAATCCACACAAATCACAGTCAAATTATTGCAGTAACATTTCATCCAGCAAACCCTCAGTCCACTATCATACCCACAGTGATCGAGGCTTCAAGGGCATTTCCACACTGACCAACCTCAGACAGCATTTACCAGGCTGACAGTCAGTTATAGTGGAAGAACTAATGGATTTGGTGAAGTCTAGTGGCATCAAATCGTTTTTGAGTAGCATCTTTATGGCCAGGCAGAAATTATGATCACAGATCCACACATTTCTGTACAATCATCGGAAACTGCCACACCATTATTTGACACATCTGTTTTTGTATCGTTCTTTTCAGACAAATCTGACCCTAAAAAACATGTGAAAATGAACAAACGTTATTTAACGTCAGCCAGACAGTGTCTTCTCATCTCAGCAGGCGGTTCTTGGCCAGAATAAGCTGAATAATGTAAATCAGACTTTATTCAGCTGATAGTCGAAGGTCAGGCCACACCATCTGACCAGGAACATTGTCAGATTTTAGTGCTGTTTTGAATGTTACTGAATTGTGATCTTAGCAAACAGATTTGAAGATTGTCTTTCTCCATTCCAGTAGATTCCAGCTGTGCTTGTTTACATTCGTGTGAAACAACAGTTTGAGGGTGCTACAGAACTAAGATTGCCGTTGAGTCACCTGACTTTTCTTTAATGAACTTTCCAGTAAATCACCTGAATACAGGAGATGATTTGAGGGTGCGGCTCTTTAATGTCAATGTTGTTGCATCCATTTCCATCATTAATTATGTTCGCCTCAACTGTATTTTTTATTTGCATCCAGAGAAATGAGTTGAAAAGATAGAAAGCATTTTTGTCGTCTTAAACAACATGACAGAATTTTATGAATTAGTAAATAAAATTTTGCACACAAATCTAAATGATGCTAAAAAAAATCAGATGTTTATTAAAAATAAGTATTGCATTTTCTTACAAACTTGCAAAAAGTATACAGGATAAAAAGCAAATAAACTGAGTAAAGTTCTCTTAAGTCAGGCTAAATAAAGTTCAGAGCTGCTTTTATTAAGAATATCAAACTCTGAAAATGTTCCACGGCTGCTTCATGAAAGCATAAATGATCCTGTAATTCATTTGCGATGCTGATTTCCATAAGAGACGTCATACAAACAGAAGCTGTCATGTGTTTCCTTTATAGAGTGAAATATCAAAGATACTCATTTACTTTGATAAAGGTTAAAGACTGATATGTTGAAGAAAGGAGTGTCATCATCATCATAATCATCATAATTATCATCTCAGAATTTCTGGCTGCTGATGGGACTGAAGGGTTTGGACGTTTCCTCCGCCATGAACGCCTCGATCTCCTCCACGGTTCGAGGAACGCAGGTCAGCAGCTCCACGCCGTTAGCCGTCACAGCGATATCATCCTCAATGCGCACCTGAAGATACACAAACACACATGATCAATATTCATGTACATTAAAATAGTCTAAACAGTGTTTCTAATATCTGAATTCAAAGTGCTTCTGATTATAAAGTGAAATATTAAAACTATACTGTATTATATGTATATAATTCATAATGTATGTAATTATGCTTACATTATAGCATATAATATTATATATTAACGAATCATTAGCAAAATAACCTGCAAAAATGATATGGTGTTAAAGAAAGGACTAGTTATGGATTGATAATCTATGATTAGTTTGTAATAATTCTGACCCCCCCGAAGCCGCGGAAGCGATTCAGGACGTCGTTGTTGATGAAGCCGCACTGAGCCGGTGAGTTGAGCGCTTTATCCAGCAGGTGGTTGATGAAATAGATTCCCGGCTCCACCGTGAGGACCATGCGCTCCTGCACCACACGGCCCATCCGCAGACTCTTCAGCCCCGGCTCGTCCACGCGCTCGATGCCCTGAAGAACAGAAACACAGACACTGATCAGAAACACAGACACTTTCACTGAATATTTACTAACATCAAACATGAACCTCAGTGAGGGGAAAAAAAGAGACACTTTAATAAAGAGAAAGATGTCTGACAGCACAAAGGAAATCTCTCCCTCTCTGATGAAAGGCTCAGAACTGACCTCTGGATATCCTCCCACATCGTGGACGTCGATGCCCAGCAGGTGACCCAGTCCGTGCGGCATGAACACGGAGCCCAGATGAACCTTCAGCATCTCCTCCACCTTCCCACGCAGGATCCCGATCCTAACCAGCTCCTCCAGGTGAACCCGGTCAGCCAGACGATGCATGTCCGTCCACTTCACACCTGACCGGTGACATCAGAGACATTTCTGAGCTCAGACCGGCATTAGACTGAGGTCAGAGGTCATTTTTACAGCGGAGGACTGAAGCTCTCTCGGACTTTAAACCAAACGCAGTGTCTATTTGTTCCTTAAGGAAGTGAACATAAATGTCCATTCAAAAGTTTGGAAATTAAGAAATGCATACTTTAGTTCTACAAAGGTGCATTAAATTGCATGTTTCTTGAGCAGCAAATCAGCATATTAGAATGATTTCTGAAGGATCATGTGACACTGAAGACCGGAGTAATGATGCTGAAAATTCAGCTTTGAATTGCAGAAATAAATGACATTTTACTATATATTCACATAGAAAACAGCTATTTTAAATTGTAATAATATTTCAGATTTTTAATATATTTGTGATCAAATAAATGCAGCTGGTGAGCAGAAGAGACTCTTTCAAAAACATGAAAAAAATCTTACTGACCCCAAACTTTTGACTGTTAGCGTAGATCAGACTTCATGCTGATAGTCACAGATTTGGTCAGTAAGTTTGGTGTCAGAAAAGAATCAGTTCTCTGTTTATTCTGTGTTTCTGTAGTTTGAAAGCAGTTTTGCTGCTAGTATTTGGTATGGTGACTCTCTGTGTTTGTACCTGGTTTGATGGCGGCCATCACGGCTCTGGAGGACTTCAGCACGGCTTCATAAATGGCTTTCTGGTCAGCGGTGAACTTGCCATTGGCCGGGAAGGAGCAGGTGATGTCTGAGGAGTAGCAGTAATACTCTCCGCCCATGTCAAACAGACTGTCAGGAAACAATCAGACGGTTTTTATAGGAATATTTCTCTGGACCAGATCTAAAAACACTTCTATGGCTTGGGTTTAGTTTTATGATTTGGTTTGGTGACATCAAATACTGACTGAGTATTCCTGGTTTATAATTATTAATATTTATTTGACATTTTGCAATAAAACGTATCACCAAAAATCACATAAAGCCTTTGGGCTTCAAGAAAAGACATTTCCTAAGCCATTTCCCCTTTTATATTGTTTATTACAGATTTCAACAAACCATTTAACATACAACTTACAATGTTGTTTTTCAGTGTACAGGATATTAATGCAATAAATGATATAGAAACAAAAAAAAAAAATCAGAATTTCACTAAATAGGTATCACTTTAATTACTTTTGTTTATGGATATAGAATTTTGATGCACATACTTTTAGAGACTTGTTTTTATTTTTAAAATAAAAACTTTGTATGTCTGAAAACTAATTTAAGATGGATAATGCTGGACATAATCCATCATAATCATTTGAATGTAGTAAATCAGCTTCAACTTTGAAAATCATATCAAAGATGTGCTTGCAATAGATGAAAAGTGTGTTTGTTTTTCCTGTCCACCAGGGGTCAGTGTGCAACTGCTTAAAAAGAGATCATGAAGTCTGAACACTCATGAGTGAAATATTCATCACCTGCATGAATCAACAAGACAACTGACACTGAACATGATTTATTCAAATAATCAAGAAACACAAGGGAAAAGAGGCTCATAAACTCACCACATGTCTCCATCCTGGATGGTTTTGTCATTGGGAGCTCCGGCGTGTCCGTAATGCAGGACGGAGGAGTTATTCCCACTGTTGGAGTTTTAACATGTTAACATGCAACCCAAAATAACTCAAATAATTGGCCAGAATTGACCATATCATCCTCTACATTCTGATGAACATCATCTATCTTTATATCTTTAACTGTTGAGGAAGTTCAGTCCCTCAGAGCTGCAGTTGGTCAGTGACAGATGCATTATTGGTAAAGGTTTTTCAATGCTACGTTCAAGAGCTGAACCTGACTTTAAAATTGTCCCATCAAGTGTTAAATTACACTTCACCCCCCAAAAAACAACAACTGTGTGACAAAACTTGAATTTTAAGTCCACTGAAAATCTTGTATCATAAATGATCGTGATGTGCCTGGTTTGAATATGCATTAAAAAGTGTTCATCACACACAATCGTATGATTTCAAAAGACTTAATGCACGTCACATGCACTACAATGCTATAGTGCTTTTTCTACTTTTGCAGGTTAACAAACATTTTTAGGTGAACTATGCATTTAACACTGAATCCGAAACATGTCTGAAGTTCATTTATCTGTCCAGATGTTTGCTGTGATTTAACTTTTGCTTTAGTTGATTTAACTCCAAGACACATCTCTTGCTCTGGGTACAGAACGATATTGGACACTAAGACGCACACACACACAGCAGCAGTGATTTCCTCTGGTCTGTTATTGCACTGTCAGGTCTTGTGTTGTTTGTGTAACACTCAGTAAGAACATCAGTAATGACCACAACAGCCTCTAATCGCTGACCGGTTCTGATCTATTGTTTGTGTTGGTGGTGATTTACCTTCCGCAGATGCAGGTGTACGAGGTGTGACGCATCCCTCCGCGAGCGTAACAGTAGTGCTGGAACAGACTGAAACACACATTTCACATGAGCATCAGTGAATCTCAGTCATACTTCAGCCCAAAACCAGAAGAAAGAAAAGAAATGACATTTTTCATAAAGAAAATGATGCATATTTTTAGTTTTAATAATACTTTTTGCAGTGTAAGAATATTTTCATGACATTAACCCCAATTCTTATTTTAAATTCAATGAGAACATTTCAAAGAACTGAATCCAAAGCATCAGCCAAAAGCGACACAGAAACCGCATGCTTTCATTTCTCCACTGTGACCGGCACTAAAATTGTAAAATGCAACATGAAGAGCCTGAAAGAGCCTGTCAGTCGATATCAATTGAAAAAAGTGGCAGCCTCAGAAAACCTTGAGTGATAACTTCATATCTCCACATCAACAACACAGAGATACACACTGATATGAAGTAAAGAGACGAGAGGTTTTCATCTGTTGTGCCATAAAACCCCACAGATGCACATTAAAGGAGGGACCCGAGCCACACAGATCAGATCACAGAGACACTCAGACACCCTAGCAACCACATAGCAACACACTAACAACCACTCAGACACTCTAGCAACCGCCTAACAAAAAATACATTTTAATTTTGGATCTCTTCATTTTAAATCAGGAAATATTTCAAAACAGATGAATTACAAAACACTAAATCAAAAATCAGTAAATCACATAGGAAAATGATCCAAAAAACAAACACCAAAAGAATTGCCTGAACTTGTACTGATTTTGTCAAACCCTCTCACACAGTTAAACAACATTTCTCCTTTTTGGTTTTAACCCTGGGTTAACGAACATTTCACACACAATTACAACTCTGAAAGGGCATATTTGCATATTTAAAAGCTTAGTAACACTGACTGGACAAACACAACCACTGGTTTAACATCTGCTTGTCTTAAACATATTTTTCCAATTAAAATAATAAAAATAAAATGGTCTCTTCATGACTTCATAGACTGAAACTTACAATGTTCATTAATATTCAATGTCAACAAAGCTCATTAATATTCAATGCCAACAATGCTCATTTATATTCAATGTCAAAAGTGATGATTAATATTCAGTGACAATGCTCATTAATATTCAATGTCAAAAGTGATGATTAATATTCAGTGACAACAATGCTCATTAATATTCAGTGTCAAAAGTGATATTTAATATTCAGTGTAAACAATGTTCATTAATATTCAATGTCCATTAATTTTAGTTGTTTTAATTTTAATATTCAGTGTCGTGATAATTAATTTTCAATGTCAACTGTTCATTAATATTCAATGTCAAAAGTGATAATTAATAATCAGTGTAAACAATGCTCATTAATATCCAATGCCAACAATGCTCATTAATATTCAATGTCAACACAGCTAATCATTAATGTCAACAGTGATCATTAATGAGCATTGTTGACACTGAATACTATAATATTTAATGCAAACAATGCTAATTAATATTCAGTGTCAACAAAGCTCAACTTTCAGTATCAATAATGCTCATTAATATTCAGTATCAACTATACTCATTAATATTCAGTAGCTTCAAACATTCTAGCGATACATTGTAGCGATACAAGTGGGCTTCATCACTCAAGGTTACAATGTAACGGAGTTAAAAGTTGTACTAACTTTGGGTTAAAAAAGGTAACCTAAAGTAAAATATATTGTATTATACTAACAGAGGACACAGAAACTATGAACAAACAGGAAGAATATTGCACATGAAGCCAGTTTTGGCCAGAACTGTTGTTCTCTTGGGAAACAGCAAATAAAAATTGATGGAGCCGTAATTAATTTCAGCCCATGCCAAACAAAAATCACTCAGACAAAGAACGAAGGTTCGCAGCAGGCGTCAGATCGTGAAGGTCACGTGACTCTTAATTGGCTGATTTCAGATGATTCTTTCTGACGGTCATTAAAATTCCGCTTGGTTTCTTTCCCATTATGAGGAAATGAAGTGATCAGGGAAACACTTCCTTCAGGGTTTGATCTGTGTGTGTTTAATATAGATTGTATGATCCAGTTATGCTAGATTAAATCACACGCTAACTGGAGATTCGATATGGAAAGTACTTTTAATTGAGGGATAATTGTAACCAGCATCCAGGAAACAACTTGACGCACATTTCCCCCATTCAAACTCTTTTCATATGGCAGAATATGTACTACTGTTCAGTAATACTGTAGCTCAGATTGCTCAAGAAGTTAATGCTGGTTCTGATAGAAAGGTGTCAGAATACACAGTGCATCGCAGTTTGTTGCGTATGGGGCTGCATAGCCACAGACCAGTCAGGGTGCCCATGCTGACCCCTGTCCACCGCCGAAAGCGCCAGCAGTGGGCATGTGAGCATCAATCATAACTGCTTTAATGTTTATATGGTCACAAAATATAACTAAATTATCATTTAGCTTTAATTTGCTAAATGCACCTATAAGGCATGAAGATAGTAAGATATAATAAACAGTTAACATCATGATTTTTCTGCACATTGTGAATTGTGAAAAGCGCTATACAAATAAATGTGACTTAACCTGCCGCAAAGTGATGATTAATATTCAGTGTCAACAATGCTCATTAATATTGTCAACAATGCTCATTAATATTCAATGCCCAAAATGCTCATTAATATTCAATGCCAACAATACTCATTAATATTGTCAACAATGCTCATTAATATTCTGTCAACAATGTGCATTAATATTCAATGTCAACAGTGATTATTAATGAGCTTTGTTGACATGCCACAAAGTGATGATTAATATTCAGTGTCAACAATGCTCATTAATATTCAGTGAAATCAATGCTGATTAATATTCAATGTCAAAAGTGATGATTAATATTCAGTGTAAACAATGCTCATTAATATTGTCAACAAAGCTAATTAATATTCAGTGTCAACAATGCTCATTAATATTCTGTCAACAATTCTCATTAATATTCAATGTCAACAGTGATTAAATATTACTAAATATTAATTTTCAATGTCACCTATAAGGCATGAAGATATTGATATTATAAACAGTGACATCATGATTTTTCTGCACATTGTGAAAGGCACCAACAATGCTCATTAATATTCAATGTCAAAAGTGATGATTAATATTCAGTGTAATCAATGCTCATTAATATTCAATGTCAAAAGTGATGATTAATATTCAGTGTAAACAATGCTCATTAATATTGTCAACAAAGCTAATTAATATTCAGTGTCAACAATTCTCATTAATATTCAATGTCAAAAGTGATGATTAATATTCAGTGTAAACAATGCTCATTAATATTCAGTGTCAACAATGCTCATTAATATTATCAACAAAGCTAACATTCAGTTTCAACAATGCTCAATATTCAATGTCAACAGTGATTATTAATGAACATGCTTGACACTGAATATTAATTTTCAATGTCAATGTCACCTATAAGGCATAAAAACTTTAAGATATTATAAACAGTGACATCATGATTTTTCTGCACATTGTGAATTGTGAAATTGTGAAGCGCTATACAAATAAATGTGACTTAAGGTGCCGCAGACGCCCGGAAACTCCTCTGGAATAACAAACC
The DNA here is from genome assembly GCA_039654765.1 of Mylopharyngodon piceus. NCBI lineage: Eukaryota > Metazoa > Chordata > Actinopteri > Cypriniformes > Xenocyprididae > Mylopharyngodon > Mylopharyngodon piceus. Next base: position 33,533,109 of record CM077458.1, on the reverse strand, counting down.
GATGCACAATGCATATGCTCTGAAACACATTGAAACAGCAGCCACCATGTAAAGAAATAGTTTAAAATAACTCCAAACATCATCCTGTAATAGTAAAGCTGCATGTATACCGTCAGTGCTGCAGTATGAAACGGCGTCTCAGAATAGCTCACGTTCACCCAGAGGAAAGAGCCGGTTAGAGTCTGAGTGGGCTGCTTGTGCTTTTTCTTTGAAATGCTTCCATTCCTCCGGCATCCCAGACTCCTCCTCTGCACAGGGATATCCCTCAGCGCTGGCATCGGTACGGCACGCCAGACTCAAACGCACTGATCTCGGTCCAACACGCCGGCCTGCCGCAGGGCTGAGGGACACGTCCAGCTTTCTCCAAGCGAAAGTCTTACGAGAGACAGCCGAGACTCACGTGTGGGATAACCTTGACTGCTCTCCGACATTTACACACGCTAGTTTTAAAACCTAGCGAGCTGCGTTGACATTGTCTGCATTTAAAACTATTCAACATGATACTCTAACATGCATTTAAATGCATGCTACGCAACAATAGTTTTTGAATTTGACTGTCTATTTAGTAGGCATCTCTCTAGGGTTTGGAGCAGAGATATTCTTTCTCTTTAAAGCATTGATTCCCAAACCATGCTTTTTTTTCCCTCCTGAGATTTTAAGTTAGTATTTCAATAATTTAACCACACATTCACATGTTACTGGTTCTCTGATGACCGTTAATGGTCAAATAACATGCAGGTAAATTAATTACTTGTTTGTTATAATCATAATTACTTCTATATAACAAAATTACCTATTTTGACATTTGTGTCATTATTTGACATTTTTTATGATTTTTTTAATTTTAGTAAGTGTTTTATTTTGAATTTGAAATTTCAAAGTTTACATATTTGTAATTTAATACATTTTTAGTGTTTTTTATAGTTTGTATTTTAAATTAAATTGTACATTTTCATGATTTAATTCATTTTTAGTGTTGTATTTTGATTGTTTTTATTTTAAAATCATTTACTTTAACTTTACATAATTATATTTTTTTAGTAATGTTTTTCGAATGACATTTTAATTTTACATTTTTAAGATTTAATTAATTTTTAGTAAGTCTTTTATTTTAATTGCTTTTATTTTACAATCATTTATTTTAACTTTACATATTTACAGATTTAATAAATATTTTAATTTTTGTATTTACAAATAAAATTTTACATTTATATGATTTAATTTATTTGTTTTTTTATTATTTTTATTTTAAAATTATTAAAAATTAATTAATTTCATACTTAGTAAGTGTTTTATTTTGATTGTTTTTATTTTAACTCTTCATACTTATAATTTAATACATTTTTAGTAAGGGTTTTTATAGATTTTATTTTAAAATTAATTTTAACTTTACATAATTATATTTTTAGTAAATTTTTTTTAATGCTTTAATTTTAGAATTACTTATTTTAATTTTATATTTTTAAGATTTAATTTTTTTTTAGTAAGTTTAATTTTGATTGTTTTTATTTGAAAATTATTTATTTTAACTTTACATATTTATATTTTTAGTAAATGTTTCAATTGTAGAATCACATTTTAATTTTACATTAAGATTGAATTATTTTTGAGTACGTTTGTTTTTAATTATTCAAATTTTTACATTTTTTATTAAATTCATTTTTAGGAAGTTTTATACATTGATCATACACCCTAACAAACACCCTGCACTTCCGAACCCCAGTTTGGGAAACCCTTCTTTAGAGGAAAGTCGATGCACCACGATAAGAAGCACCATGAGGACAGATATCCCATGATGCTCTGGTGTTTTGGGGCTGCGGTGCACCTGGAAGCGGGATTTATCACACAGACAGAGGCGCGTTGCATCACACAGTCTCACCATCTGCGTTTGCTCTTAAATGAACAATCACAGCAGCTTCCACACGCTGTTCTGTGAGCTCCTCAACATCAGGACGCTTTCTGACTTCAACTCCCATCCTGTCGCTCGTTCCGCCCAGTTTATCTGTTCAAAGAGAGCTGCTCTAAACACACAACAGAAGTGGAGCTCAATCACAGGTGTGACGATGCATAATTCATCTGTAATGACTCCGTTTGCTGACCCAAAAATGAATATTGCATCCTCATTTTACACAAATGTACAATATCTAATGCTTTAGTGTCTATAAAAGTGACAATCCCATGATGCCTCACTGTCAGCGCCCACACCAAGGGCAAACGCTCGTCTTCATACTGACATCACACGAAGACGAACATGTGCTTAAAAATGAAACACAAACGCAGAAAACGCAACAGATGGTGGAGACGGATCAGGCTGGATAATCTAATCTCAGTTCAGTAAATCCTAATCAAATGCCATGTTTGTGGCGGTTAGAGTGACATTTCCCATCGGTAACCCGGGACAGCTGTTTGTTATCGCCTGGATTTGCATTTTTAGGACAAGCCGTGCTGTCCTTCGCTCAAATTTCATCTGGATTTATCCGCGGTCAGTCTTATTTTCCGCCGAAGGGATTCGGAGCTAAACACAAATGTTTTTCACTGATTATGCAACTAAATCTCAGCAGGATAATTAAAGCAAAACAGTGTTTCCGTGTCATGAACGCACCTGTCCGTCAAACACACCTGTCCGTCAAACTCGTGGAGAGAAATTAATACTTTTATTCATCAATTTGATCAAAAGTGTCAGTAAAGACATTTATAATGTTACAAAAGATTCTATTTCACATAAATGCTGTTCTTTAGAACTTTTTATTTATCAAAAAACCCTGAAAAATAAAATAAAATATCAAAGTTTCCACAAAAATATGACTGTTTTCAACATTGATAATAATCATAAATGTTTCTTGAGCATCAAATCATCATATTAGAATGATTTCTGAAGGATTATGTGACTGAAGACTGGAGTAATGATGCTGAAAATTCAGCTTTGATCACAGAAATAAATTATATTTTACTATATATTCACATAGAAAACAGTTATTTAAATTGTAATAATATTAATATTTCACAATTTTTTCACATAGTTTTACAGTTAATTATTTTAACTTTACATATTCAGTGTTTTATCTTAAATGTTTTTATTTTAGAATTACTTATTTTAATTTTACATTAAGATAAAATTTTTATTGCTTTTATTTTAACTTTACATATTTGTTTTAATGTTTTTATTTTAGAATTACTTATTTTAATTTTACATTTTTAAAATTTAATTCATTTTTAGTAAGTGTTATTCTGACTATTTTTAACAACTATTTATTTTAACTTTACATATTTATGATTTAATATTTTTATATTTTTTTATTTACAATTAAACTTTACATTTATGATATAATTAATTTTTAGTAAGTGTTTTTTATTGTTTTTATTTTAAAAATATTTAAATGTTACATTTTTATTAAATTAATTTTTAGTGTTTTATTTTGTTTTAATTTTAAAATTATGTATTTTAACTTTACATATTTATGTTTTAATATTCAGTTTTTAGTTTTTATTTTAAATTAAATTTTACATTTTCATGATTTAATTAATTTTTAGTAAGTGTTATTTCACAATTTTTACCGTATTTTTGATCAAGTATATGCAGTCTTGGTGAGCAGAAGAGACTTCTTTCAAAAACATTACCATCCCTAGACTTCACTTTCACTACAAGTGTAATCCGAACAAATCATCACCAAACCCAAATATTATATAAATTTAGTTTCTTTCCCCAATACATTAATAAATTCATTAACTACAAAAAATATTATGAGATTAATTGTGACGATGGCTCAAAATAGATGTTAATACCAAGTGCAAACAGTCAATAAATCTCTCTTTTAAATTCATTATCTGGTCTTTCTTCCCTCTCTTTCTCTGGGACATTTCCTCTAAGAGTCGCAGTGGACGAACGCTGTAATTAGCGGCTCCGGGGCACATCTTCGTTTCTGCTCACTTAAATCACCCTTAAATATGTGCTTTAAAGGCCATTTTAAAAAGAAGTCTTTATGTTCACACAAACTGCAATTAAAGTAAATGAGGGATGAGTTTTAACGAGAGGTTAGAGAACACACTGGTGGAGTCTGAGATGAAACAGAGGATCGTGGAAGAATAAAGTGGAGTAACGATTGAAAACGGAGCCCAGAATAACCTGATGATACACACGGATTTACGGGATTCTGCAGTACATCCGACTTTAAAAGTCAACATGAAACACTTTTCACAAGCCCTTTATACTTCTAATTTCAGAGTTAAAAGCAGAGTAGGAATTGACTGGATAGTGAAACTGTAGTCTTACATTCCAGAATGAGTCAGGTGGTTGAAGGGGAGGGGCTTAAAAGTAGGAGGGGTTAGTGATGTCATACGAGAAACACCATTCAACAAGCTCTTTTCTGTTGTAAATTTAAAACTCTTTACTTTGAACATTTCTTGCTTTTTGCTACATATAAACCAATTTTAGATCGCAAATTTGTAAAATGACACTATTTGGCAACACTTTTCATGTAAAGGTAACATCACAATAACAATTTAATCATTATCCTGGAGATAAAATTACATACAAGTCCCATTCTACATCAATTCCCAATCACTGTTGTCTAAAACTATTAAATAAATAAATAAATTATTGATGTTTATTATTGTTTTCGGTAAGAGAAATAAGGCTGAAATAAAATTGATTGTTTTTATTTTAACATTATTTATCTTAACTTTTCATATTTATGATTTAATACACTTTTTAGCAAGTGTTTTTATAGATTTTATTTTAAAATTATTTAACTTTACATAGATTTAATTTTTTTTGTAAGTTTAATTTTGATTCGATTTATTTTAACTTTACATATTTATATTTTTAGTAAATATTTTATTTTAAATGTTTTAATTTTAGGATTACTTTTTTTAATTTTACATTTTTAAGATTTAATTTTTTTTATTGTTTTTTTTAATTATTCCAATTTTTACATTTTTTATTAAATTCATTTTTAGAAAGTGTTTTACATTGATTGTTTTACATAACATAAATAACATAAATATAAATATTAGAATAAAAAAAGATGTAAATGTAAATTAGAAATGCTTTGGCAAATAACGGAAAAACGTTTAAGTTGAAGTAATACAATTTCGGAAACATTTTACAATAATGTTCCATAAGTTAATGCATTAACTAATTTACTGTAATTATTAATCTTTGTTAATGTTATTTAATAAAAATACAACTGTTCATTGTTAGTTCATGTTCAGGTCCACTAAATAATATTAACAGATACAACTTTTGATTTTAATAATTTATTAGTAAATGTTGAAATTTTGATCCAGTTATTTATTCTTCATATTATCATCCAATTATTTTTGTTGTCTTTAACTCATATTTTCTATATTTGAGAAGGTAGAAATAGGTTTGCACATAATTTTAACAATATCATGACAAACTAATGTTATGTTGTATAATTTAAAGCCTGTGTATGAGTGTGTGTGTGTGTGTGTGTCCTGAAATCACTCTCTAGTTCTGTCTCTGCAGTGCTTCGACTGAGGCTTTTAGAAGGACCAAAAATCAAGCGAATCTCTGTTTCTCTCCCCTGTTGACGCTCACAGAGACTCAGAGGGCCCGAGCTTCACCTGCAGGCATCATTAATGTGGCTGAATCCCTGATCGATGATCACACACACACACACACACACACACACACACACACGGAGCTGGAAAGCTCTCAGTGAAATGAAAATCTCAGAAGCCGCATTTGCCTGAAGCCCCAGTAAACATGATCACAGGAGGCAGGTCATCTCTAGTGCTGATCATAGCGCCGCTCCACAGCAACACTAACACTTCTTTTTCATTATTTGCTATTATTGTTGTGACCTTATTAAATCAGCATTAACCTACATTAAATGACGATGTTAAATATTGGCAAGATTGTAGAAAGTTCGTATCAGCCTAAAACAATGACGACCAAATAGTTGGCTATACTGGACCAATATGAACTAATAATCCATGCAGTCTAGCAAAAAAATAAAGATTATAGGGCTTTAAACGGTTAACCCTGTGTTTTACAGAAAAGGACTACAAGAAATGGCTGGTAGGGACTACAACGAGCTTCTTCCTGGGTTAGTGACATCACAAACCCTAAAATTTACATAAACCCCGCCCCCGAGAACACACAACAAAGGGGGTGAGGCCATGTTGGGCTGCTTTAGAGAAGAGGAAGAGTTGTTGTAGTAGAGCGTCATTTTACGCCGGACTGCTTCACAAACGAGGGTCAATTCAACGAAAAAAGATTAACATGACGGCACATGCTAGTCGATGAGTTGAATCAACTCCACAGCAACTACATAAATTTATCCACTAACCATTCAGAAACGTCTAAAAGTTGTAACTCTCTCCATCAGTGTCGACTCCGGTTTGAACAATGTAAGGCTGAACACCGTTACTGACAATCCTCATTTTGGCTGCGTGAGATTCTCCAGCTTTGTTGTTGTTGAGCGACCGAAGCGCGAGCTGTTAAAGCTCCGCCCTCTTCTGGAAAGGGGGCCGGGAGCAGCAGCTCATTTGCATTTAAAGGGACACACACAAAAACGGCGTGTTTTTGCTCACACCCAAATAGGGGCAAATTTGACAAGCTATAATAAATGATCTGTGGGGTATTTTGAGCTGAAACTTCACAGACACATTCTGGAGACACCAGAGACTTGAGAAATGCAACCTCAGAGTTTTCTGCAGCATTTTCGAAAGTCTCTGTTTTCGAGGGTTGACAGCCATAACCGTAGCAAAAGTTATGCATTTTAAAACAAAAATGCGCTAGTGTAAACAGGGCCTAAATGTCGATTTCTGGTTTGTTATCTTGATGATTTTGAAACTCTTACTTGAACACAACAGCTTGACAAGACTGACATGGCCTCAGTTCAAAGACGTCTGGGCTTTTTGAAGGCCCTCCGGCCCATATTGTCTCCGACGGCCTGTATTGATTAAAGGCTCGTGAAAAAGCCTTGTTTTTCCTGGAGAGCAGCAGCTCTGTACGACATCGCACCGACATCCAGTTTCCGAAAAGGAGGAGCGCTTTGTAATCAGTTTTGGGAATCAACACACTTTCTGAGATGTCGTCTCAGATCATGTTGTGGTCGATACTTCCTGGCAGCCAAAATTTCGGAGCACTTTATTCAGTTACATAAAAGTGAAACTCATGCATAAGCAATCCTATTATAAAACTTATATAATAAATCTAATTATAAAACGGCTGGATGCAATTGGAGGGGCATCTCTTAGCGAGCAGAGTTTTATCTGTAGCTCACTGCATGAAGGACAGAAATGAAGTGGGAGGGAATCTCATGTGGGGACAGATTTCTCTCTCTCTTCACGCTTGTACGTCTTTCATCAGAAAAAAAAAAAAAAAAAAAAACAGTTGCAAATGAATGCAGCATGCACTCAGTTTCAGAGAGGAATAGATTTGAGGCTGGGAAGTCTCACATCAACTGAGTATTTTTAGAAACATTTGAGGTGAGAATGAATTTACTCGAATGCAAAGGGAATTTTGTCTCTTAAACTATGCAGTGGGGTTCTGGAGGGTCTTAAAGTCAATCAGAAATCAAAATTTAATTTCATAAAACATGTTTCTGGTCTAAATGTGAACAATTCATCTGTGCACATTATTCTATATAAGTAAAAGTCTGTTAATGCAATCAACCAATAAATAAAAAAAATATAATTAATAATTATATTATTTATTTAATAAATACATATATTATTTAGAAATAAATAAACTCACCAAGGTTGCACATGCTATTAGTTAAAGGTTAATTTAATCTATTTTCTTTTAGACGGCTGTTGTAGGTAATGCAGCCTTTTTTAAATCTAGTCAATAGCGTAGTAATTTAATGCTAAATATAATAAATGTAACGGCAATAATAGCAAATGAAGACTGATTTGAAAAAGAACCATTACCAGTGGGAAACATGGAGATGTTCTTGATGGTGAACTTGACCTTCTCCTCATCATTCTGAAATGTAAAGTACGCTTTTCACCCTCCAATCAATTAAATTAAGTCCCGTTTCACTCATTTTCAAATGACTCTAATTAAGAGGGTAATATATAACTGAGGTACAGAAGGGAGTGATACTGAAACATTATGCCATCTCAAACCTTCACAGCAAAACATCAGTGATACTAAAAATACAGAGGGGATTCTGGGTAAAGCAATTTTGTTTATTCCACAGTTTCATCAAACCCAGAAAGTTTAATATCTCACAATGAAAACTGTCTGCAATCGCAGACTCATATCAAAGCACATCAGGGCATAACGCTTCCTAAAATTCACATTTCCACATTACGCCAAGCTTAAACTTAAAAAGTTTTGAGATAAAAAATTCAGCTCGTTCTGTGTGTGATTCCATCAGGGACACAGACATGAAAATATTCAAACTCTAAGAGGAAACAGACTCTGTATCAAGCAGGAAAGATGCTGAGGATGATGTTGTAACCGAGCATTGTAAAATAGTGCAAATACTGAGTGAAACATTGCATTTTTTATTTATTTATTTATTTATTTTTTTAATGGCTAACACTTTACAATAAGGTCCCATTAGTTAAAGTTACGCATTAACCAAAATTAACCAACAATAAGTAACACATTTGTTACACTGTTTCTTCATCTTTGTTAATGTTAGTTATTTAAAAATACAGCTGTTAATTCTTGGTCCATTAAATAAGGTTAACAAGTTTTTAATAAAGCAAATTATAAATGAAATTAAAATTAACATAGATTAATACATTTTAGAACTGTTTATCATTGTTAGTTTACATACTACAACAAACGGCTGGTAGGGACTACAACGAGCTTCTTCCCGGGTTAGTGACTTCACAAAACCTAACATTTACATAAACCCCGCCCCCAAGAACAAACAACAAAGGGAGTGAAGCCATGTTGGGCTGCTTTAGAGAAGAGGAAGAGTTGTTGTAGTAGAGTGTTGTTACCATGCCATATCATTCTGTCATGTGCTTCATATGTAGAACCTTAAAGGGATCCGTTAGGCGCTTCATATGTAGAACCTTAAAGGGTTCCGTCAGGTGCTTCATATGTAAAACCTTAAAGGGTTCGTCAGGTGCTTCATATGTAGAACCTTAAAGGGATCCGTCAGGTGCTTCATATGTAGAACCTTAAAGGGATCCGTCAGGTGCTTCATATGTAGAACCATAAAGGGTTTCGTCAGGTGCTTCATATGTAGAACCTTAAAGGGATCCGTCAGGCGCTTCATATGTAGAACCTTAAAGGGTTCCGTCAGGTGCTTCATATGTAGAACCTTAAAGGGTTCCGTCAGGTGCTTCATATGTAGAAACTTAAAGGGATCCATCAGGCGCTTCATATGTAGAACCTTAAAGGGTTCCGTCAGGTGCTTCATATGTAGAACCTTAAAGGGTTCCGTCAGAACCATAAAGGGTTCCGTCAGAACCATAAAGGGATCCGTCAGGCGCTTCATATGTAGAACCATAAAGGGTTCCGTCAGGCGCTTCATATGTAGAACCTTAAAGGGTTCCGTCAGGTGCTTCATATGTAGAACCTTAAAGGGTTCCGTCATGCGTTTCATATGTAGAACCTTAAAGGGTTCCGTCAGGTGCTTCATATGTTGAACCTTAAAGGGTTCCGTCATGCGCTTCATATGTAGAACCTTAAAGGGTTCCGTCATGCGCTTCATATGTAGAACCTTAAAGCGTTCTGTCAGGCGCTTCATATGTAGAACCTTAAAGGGATCAGTCAGGCGCTTCATATGTAAAACCTTAAAGGGATCAGTCAGGCGCTTCATATGTAGAACCTTAAAGGGATCAGTCAGGCGTTTCATATGTAGAACCTTAAAGGGTTCGTCAGGTGCTTCATATGTAGAACCTTAAAGGGATCCATCAGGCGTTTCATATGTAGAACCTTAAAGGGTTCGTCAGGCGCTTCATATGTAGAACCTTAAAGGGTTCCGTCAGGTGCTTCATATGTAGAACCTTAAAGGGTTCGTCAGGTGCTTCATATGTAGAACCTTAAAAGGTTCGTCAGGTGCTTCATATGTAGAACCTTAAAGGGTTCCGTCAGGTGCTTCATATGTAGAACCTTAAAGGGTTCGTCAGGTGCTTCATATGTAGAACCTTAAAGGGTTCGTCAGGTGCTTCATATCTAGAACCTTAAAAGGTTCGTCAGGTGCTTCATATGTAGAACCTTAAAGGGTTCCGTCAGGTGCTTCATATGTAGAACCTTAAAAGGTTCGTCAGGTGCTTCATATGTAGAACCTTAAAGGGTTCCGTCAGAACCATAAAGGGTTCCGTCAGGCGCTTCATATGTAGAACCATAAAGGGTTCCGTCAGGCGCTTCATATGTAGAACCTTAAAGGGTTCCGTCAGGCACTTCATATGTAGAACCTTAAAGGGATCCGTCAGGCGCTTCATATGTAGAACCTTAAAGGGTTCCGTCAGGCACTTCATATGTAGAACCTTAAAGGGTTCCGTCAGAACCATAAAGGGATCCGTCAGGCGCTTCATATGTAGAACCATAAAGGGTTCCGTCAGGCGCTTCATATGTAGAACCTTAAAGGGTTCCGTCAGGCACTTCATATGTAGAACCTTAAAGGGATCCGTCAGGCGCTTCATATGTAAAACCTTAAAGGGTTTCGTCAGGTGCTTCATATGTAGAACCTTAAAGGGATCCGTCAGGTGCTTCATATGTAGAACCTTAAAGGGATCCATCAGGCGTTTCATATGTAGAACCTTAAAGGGTTCGTCAGGCGCTTCATATGTAAAACCATAAAGGTTCCGTCAGGCGCTTCATATGTAGAACCTTAAAGGGTTCCGTCAGGCGCTTCATATGTAGAACCTTAAAGGGATCCGTCAGGTGCTTCATATGTAGAACCTTAAAGGGTTCGTCAGGTGCTTCATATGTAGAACCTTAAAGGGTTCCGTCAGGTGCTTCATATGTAGAACCTTAAAGGGATCAGTCAGGTGCTTCATATGTAGAACCTTAAAGGGTTCCGTCAGGTGCTTCATATGTAGAACCTTAAAGGGTTCCGTCATGCGTTTCATATGTAGAACCTTAAAGGGTTCCGTCAGGTGCTTCATATGTTGAACCTTAAAGGGTTCCGTCAGGTGCTTCATATGTTGAACCTTAAAGGGTTCCGTCATGCGTTTCATATGTAGAACCTTAAAGGGTTCCGTCAGGCGCTTCATATGTAGAACCTTAAAGGGTTCCGTCAGGCGCTTCATATGTAGAACCTTAAAGGGTTCCGTCAGGCGCTTCATATGTAGAACCTTAAAGGGATCCGTCAGGCGCTTCATATGTAGAACCTTAAAGGGTTCCGTCAGGCGCTTCATATGTAGAACCTTAAAGGGTTCCGTCAGGCGCTTCATATGTAGAACCTTAAAGGGATCCGTCAGGCGCTTCATATGTAGAACCTTAAAGGGTTCCGTCAGGCGCTTCATATGTAGAACCATAAAGGGTTCCGTCAGGCGCTTCATATGTAGAACCTTAAAGGGTTCCGTCAGGCGCTTCATATGTAGAACCTCAAAGGGTTCGTCAGGTGCTTCATATGTAGAACCTTAAAGGGATCCATCAGGCGTTTCATATGTAGAACCTTAAAGGGTTCGTCAGGCGCTTCATATGTAAAACCATAAAGGGTTCCGTCAGGCGCTTCATATGTAGAACCTTAAAGGGATCAGTCAGGCGTTTCATATGTAGAACCTTAAAGGGTTCCATCAGGCGTTTCATATGTAGAACCTTAAAGGGTTCGTCAGGTGCTTCATATGTAAAACCATAAAGGGTTCCGTCAGGCGCTTCATATGTAGAACCTTAAAGGGTTCCGTCAGGCGCTTCATATGTAGAACCTTAAAGGGTTCCGTCAGGCGCTTCATATGTAGAACCTTAAAGGGTTCCGTCAGGCGCTTCATATGTAGAACCTTAAAGGGTTCCGTCAGGTGCTTCATATGTAGAACCTTAAAGGGTTCCGTCAGGTGCTTCATATGTAGAACCTTAAAGGGTTCCGTCAGGCGCTTCATATGTAGAACCTTAAAGGGTTCCGTCAGGTGCTTCATATGTAGAACCTTAAAGGGTTCGTCAGGTGCTTCATATGTAGAACCTTAAAGGGTTCGTCAGGTGCTTCATATCTAGAACCTTAAAGGCAAGAACCTTAAAGGGTTCGTCAGGTGCTTCATATGTAAAACCATAAAGGGTTCCGTCAGGTGCTTCATATGTTGAACCTTAAAGGGTTCCGTCAGGTGCTTCATATGTAGAACCTTAAAGGGTCCGTCAGGCGCTTCATATGTAGAACCTTAAAGGGTCCGTCAGGTGCTTCATATGTAGAACCTTAAAGGGTTTCGTCAGGTGCTTCATATGTAGAACCTTAAAGGGATCCGTCAGGTGCTTCATATGTAGAACCTTAAAGGGTTTCGTCAGGTGCTTCATATGTAGAACCTTAAAGGGTTCCGTCAGAACCATAAAGGGATCCGTCAGGCGCTTCATATGTAGAACCATAAAGGGTTCCGTCAGGCGCTTCATATGTAGAACCTTAAAGGGTTCCGTCAGGCACTTCATATGTAGAACCTTAAAGGGTTCCGTCAGGCGCTTCATATGTAGAACCTTAAAGGGTTCCGTCAGGTGCTTCATATGTAGAACCTTAAAGGGTTCCGTCAGGCGCTTCATATGTAGAACCTTAAAGGGATCCGTCAGGCGCTTCATATGTAGAACCTTAAAGGGTTCCGTCAGGCGCTTCATATGTAGAACCTTAAAGGGTTCCGTCAGGCGCTTCATATGTAGAACCTTAAAGGGTTCCGTCAGGTGCTTCATATGTAGAACCTTAAAGGGTTCGTCAGGTGCTTCATATGTAGAACCTTAAAGGGTTCCGTCAGGTGCTTCATATGTAGAACCTTAAAGGGTTCCGTCAGGTGCTTCATATGTAGAACCTTAAAGGGTTCCGTCAGGTGCTTCATATGTAGAACCTTAAAGGGTTCGTCAGGCGCTTCATATGTAGAACCTTAAAGGGTTCCGTCAGGCGCTTCATATGTAGAACCTTAAAGGGTTCCGTCAGGCGCTTCATATGTAGAACCTTAAAGGGATCCGTCAGGCGCTTCATATGTAAAACCTTAAAGGGATCCGTCAGGCTTTTCATATGTGGAACCATAAAGGGTTCCGTCAGGCGTTTCATATGTAGAACCTCAAAGGGTTCCGTCAGGTTTTTCATATGTAGAACCATAAAGGGTTCCGTCAGGCGCTTCATATGTAGAACCTTAAAGGGTTCCGTCAGGCGCTTCATATGTAGAACCATAAAGGGTTCCGTCAGGCTTTTCATATGTGGAACCATAAAGGGTTCCGTCAGGCGTTTCATATGTAGAACCTTAAAGGGTTCCGTCAGGCTTTTCATATGTGGAACCATAAAGGGTTCCGTCATGCGCTTCATATGTAGAACCATAAAGGGTTCCGTCAGGCGTTTCATATGTAGAACCTCAAAGGGTTCCGTCAGGCGCTTCATATGTAGAACCTTAAAGGGTTCCGTCAGGCGCTTCATATGTAGAACCTTAAAGGGATCCGTCAGGCGCTTCATATGTAGAACCTTAAAGGGATCCGAAAGGCGCTTCATATGTAGAACCATAAAGGGATCCGTCAGGCGCTTCATATGTAAAACCATAAAGGGTTCCGTCAGGCGCTTCATATGTTGAACCATAAAGGGATCCGTCAGGCGCTTCATATGTGGAACCATAAATGGCTCCGTCAGGCGCTTCATATGTAGAACCTTAAAGGGTTCGTCAGGTGCTTCATATCTAGAACCTTAAAAGGTTCGTCAGGTGCTTCATATGTAGAACCTTAAAGGGTTCCGTCAGGTGCTTCATATGTAGAACCTTAAAAGGTTCGTCAGGTGCTTCATATGTAGAACCTTAAAGGGTTCCGTCAGAACCATAAAGGGTTCCGTCAGGCGCTTCATATGTAGAACCATAAAGGGTTCCGTCAGGCGCTTCATATGTAGAACCTTAAAGGGTTCCGTCAGGCACTTCATATGTAGAACCTTAAAGGGATCCGTCAGGCGCTTCATATGTAGAACCTTAAAGGGTTCCGTCAGGCGCTTCATATGTAGAACCTTAAAGGGTTCCGTCAGAACCATAAAGGGTTCCGTCAGGCGCTTCATATGTAGAACCTTAAAGGGTTCCGTCAGGCACTTCATATGTAGAACCTTAAAGGGATCCGTCAGGCGCTTCATATGTAAAACCTTAAAGGGTTCCGTCAGGCGTTTCATATGTAGAACCTCAAAGGGTTCCGTCAGGTTTTTCATATGTAGAACCATAAAGGGTTCCGTCAGGCGCTTCATATGTAGAACCTTAAAGGGTTCCGTCAGGCGCTTCATATGTAGAACCTCAAAGGGTTCCGTCAGGCACTTCATATGTAGAACCTTAAAGGGATCCGTCAGGCGCTTCATATGTAAAACCTTAAAGGGTTTCGTCAGGTGCTTCATATGTAGAACCTTAAAGGGATCCGTCAGGTGCTTCATATGTAGAACCTTAAAGGGTTTCGTCAGGTGCTTCATATGTAGAACCTTAAAGGGTTCCGTCAGGTGCTTCATATGTAGAACCTTAAAGGGTCCGTCAGGTGCTTCATATGTAGAACCTTAAAGGGTCCGTCAGGCGCTTCATATGTAGAACCTTTAAGGGATCAGTCAGGCGCTTCATATGTAGAACCTTAAAGGGTTCCGTCAGGCGCTTCATATGTAGAACCTTAAAGGGATCCGTCAGGTGCTTCATATGTAGAACCTTAAAGGGATCCATCAGGCGTTTCATATGTAGAACCTTAAAGGGTTCGTCAGGCGCTTCATATGTAAAACCATAAAGGGTTCGTCAGGCGCTTCATATGTAAAACCATAAAGGGTTCCGTCAGGCGCTTCATATGTAGAACCTTAAAGGGATCAGTCAGGCGTTTCATATGTAGAACCTTAAAGGGTTCCATCAGGCGTTTCATATGTAGAACCTTAAAGGGTTCGTCAGGTGCTTCATATGTAAAACCATAAAGGGTTCGTCATATGTCGAACCTTAAAGGGATCCGTCAGGTGCTTCATATGTAGAACCTTAAAGGGTTCCGTCATGCGTTTCATATGTAGAACCTTAAAGGGTTCCGTCAGGTGCTTCATATGTAGAACCTTAAAGGGTTCCGTCAGGCGCTTCATATGTAGAACCTTAAAGGGTTCCGTCAGGTGCTTCATATGTAGAACCTTAAAGGGATCCGTCAGGCGCTTCATATGTAGAACCTTAAAGGGTTCCGTCAGGCGCTTCATATGTAGAACCTTAAAGGGATCCGTCAGGCGCTTCATATGTAGAACCTTAAAGGGATCCGTCAGGCGCTTCATATGTAGAACCTTAAAGGGATCCGTCAGGCGCTTCATATGTCGAACCTTAAAGGGATCCGTCAGGCGCTTCATATGTAGAACCTTAAAGGGTTCATCAGGCGCTTCATATGTAGAACCTTAAAGGGATCAGTCAGGCGCTTCATATGTAAAACCTTAAAGGGATCAGTCAGGCGCTTCATATGTAGAACCTTAAAGGGATCAGTCAGGCGTTTCATATGTAGAACCTTAAAGGGTTCCATCAGGCGTTTCATATGTAGAACCTTAAAGGGTTCGTCAGGTGCTTCATATGTAAAACCATAAAGGGTTCCGTCAGGCGCTTCATATGTAGAACCTTAAAGGGATCCATCAGGCGCTTCATATGTAGAACCTTAAAGGGTTCCGTCAGGCGCTTCATATGTAGAACCTCAAAGGGTTCCGTCAGGCTTTTCATATGTGGAACCATAAAGGGTTCCGTCAGGCGTTTCATATGTGGAACCTCAAAGGGTTCCGTCAGGCTTTTCATATGTAGAACCTTAAAGGGTTCGTCAGGTGCTTCATATGTAAAACCATAAAGGGTTCCGTCAGGCGCTTCATATGTAGAACCTTAAAGGGATCCATCAGGCGCTTCATATGTAGAACCTTAAAGGGTTCGTCAGGTGCTTCATATGTAAAACCTTAAAGGGATCCGTCAGGTGCTTCATATGTAAAACCATAAAGGGTTCCGTCAGGCGCTTCATATGTTGAACCATAAAGGGTTCGTCAGGCGCTTCATATGTAAAACCATAAAGGGTTCCGTCAGGCGCTTCATATGTAGAACCTTAAAGGGTTCCGTCAGGCGCTTCATATGTAGAACCTTAAAGGGATCAGTCAGGCGTTTCATGTATAGAACCTTTCAGGGGTCCATCATGAGATCATTTTATGGATTTAGTTTTTATTAATTGTTTTTTCTTCTTTATTAATTCTTTTTTATTCAGCTCGTAAACATACTTTATCATCAGAAAATTTGAAATAACCTATTAAACATGAAAGTATTATGCAATCATTTAAGGCATTTCTCCTTATATAGAACCTTTTTGACATAAAACGTTCTTTAAAATTGAGTCAAGAAGTAGTATAGAACCCCATTGAAACTTTTTCTAAGATTGGCCTAAAAGAACGCAGCAGAATAACTTTTGGGACAGCCGTGTCATGAGAGTGCCTTTATATATATAAATTCACAGGGCAAAAAAAAAGACAGAAGTCATTGTTTGCACGGCTCTATTTTCCCATCACCCCTTTATATCACAAGCCCTATATACAGCAGTGGCACGTTATCTCCTTTCTGTGATGCAGCACATATCAGGCGCTTTGAAGTCACAGCCAGTGGCCATCGCAAGAGAGTCGTAATGAAATCTTCAAACTGCTGCTAATTGCAGCTGTATCTGGAGTCTTTGCGAGGGCTGGAGAGAAACGAGGGAAATGAAGGCGAGAGAAAGAGAGAGAGAGAGAGAGAGAGAGAGAGAGAGAGAGAGAGAGAGAGAGAGAGAGAGAGAGAGAGAGAGAGAGAGTTACAGAACAATGAGCACCACATAAATGCCGAGCACCAAAGGGACATCAGGGACAAACGCCACCGCAGCGAGAAAAAAACAGAACATAAACAACAGCAAACTTCATCTCTAGCATATTTATAACGCAAACCCACACAACTGTGCGTGATTATTCTTTCTCAGATTTAATTAAATCAATTAAGAGTTACGGTCATACTGATACACGAGGGGCGGCCAGTCTTGAATAATGTGCGTTATTAATTCAGACAATAAGGTCAAGCCTTCACATTTAATAAAAGCAAACTAGGAGAATTCACTCAGAGAGGAGCAGGGAATTGTGGGATAGATTTCAGCAGCGTCTTTCATCCCATATTCTCAGCTCCCCTGTCACCTGTGCTGCCTATTTATAACTTGTAACCATAACAACAGCTGTATTGCTTTACAAATATAAAGTCAGAGAGCAGGATGCTTTGCCTCGGAATAATGTTTACAACATCTTCATCTGGATCTTAAAGGCAGAAATCGTTAGATGAACAAAGGAAGATCAAAATAAATCAGAAGAATGTGTGACACTTTCAATTCGTTTAGAGAACTCCCATGAAATTAAACCAAAAGAGAAGTGAAACCTTCAGAGATGCTGAGACAAGAAAGATAAAAAGACAGATGAAGTGCCTGACAACATCCAAGACTAATATTAGAACTGGATCACATGAGAAGAAACCTTGTCACAAGACATTTAAAACACTGAATTATGGCTGAACAGGTCTGCAATCACATAAAAAATGATTCATATTAGAATTTGGTTATATTCCATCATAAATGCATTAAACTGACTGTAATAACCTAAAAAAAAAAAAAAATGCATATCTTTAATTTAACATACGCACTAACTAATGTTACCATAATATACCTGTTATGGGAATATATCAATTTACATGAACTATCAAAAATAAATGAAGATTTGTAACTGTATTTGCATGTGAAGACAAGGATCAAATTCAGTCCCAAACTGTAAATGCATTAAAAATGCCTTTTTGCCATGTTCAATTAATGACAATTTGGATAGGAGTAAATTAATAATTATAAATTGATAAAAAAAAAAAAAAAATAAAATAAATAAATAAATAAATAAAAAATGTATTACATGCACAAACACACACACACATTATAAATATGGTCGTTCATAAACCATTCACAAACAAAAACTCAAGTTTCTCTATTTCTCAAATCATTAAATTATTAATAATATTAATAACTAATAATAATAATAATTATTATTATTAGTATCATATATATATATATATATATATATATATATGATACTTTCTTTTGAAGACCTTAAAGGGATAGTTCACCTAAAAATTATAATAGGTTGTTTGCACATGATGTCATTGCTGTGGCGCGAAATGCGGCTGGAGGGCAGGAAGTGATTTTTCTATATAGCAATCGCTATCAAAAACTCAAAATTCCTGTGTTTTGCATTGTTTATGGTTGCTCAAATCGATAAAACCGAGAAACCACAAGGAGCTTTTATCGTTTACGTAACATTTAACTTTAAAAGTTGTCGTCTTCAACAGCGTTTTGTGTCTGCTGATACTGAAATTAATATGAATACCTGCTTACCTTTTTTGTTTTTGACTTGGTTAAATATTCACATTCTTCATGGTATCATTTGCAGGGAAGAGAAGCTATTTTATCCCACTGCATGATCATTTGGTGTTTTTAACTTTTGAGTGAACTATCCGTTTAATGAGAAGATAATGATTATAATAATTAAAAAGATAATAATTAACAAAATTCCAAACTCTCTCGTTTCTCTCAAAGAGACGGTGAGGTCATCTGTTCTTCCTTAACAAAGAGTTACAAACAGGGAGGATCGAACTCATCGAGGGCCAAGTGAAGGAAATAGAGTGAGAAGAATCTACTTTGCTTGTGCAGCGGCAGGTAATGGAAAGAGCGAGCGTGAAAGTGGACCGCTGTCATACGGAGCGCTGCCTCGGCCCGCCACGGCTAACAAGCGTTTAGCTGACAATGGGTTAAAGCCAAAGGTTTGACGTCTCTCAACTTCCTCGGCTCACAGATACTTTAGTTGGACCTAATTGCTCTCTGAGGGACCAATCCTGCGGTCAGACCAGGCTGAACACGGCACAGTGCATGCTGGGTAACCTTCACCTCTCCAAAACACGGATCCATACCAGCAATATTCACAGTTTTGGACTAAATAATACGAGCGCTCCGTGATCACAGCAGCTGAGCTCACTCTTAATCCTGTTATTTTCCAGAAGAGATGAAAAACGATGTCTCAAGTCCCACGACACAAATTAAATCTCATAATCCTAAATATTTCAAACACCCTGGATTAAAGGGAGATGAAGAACTACAAAACATGTCAAACCAAATGAAAATCGCATTTAAAATATGGTAAAACGAAAGTAGATTTTTACATTTTCTGCAAGTGAGGGATGCTTGACCATGTTAGATCGGATCTCCAGGCTCTTTACAAGATCCCATCTGAAGAAATCCGTTTTGTCTGGTATTCAAAGCCGCAAGTCTAACAGTCTAAAGTCTTGTCTGATGCCCCAAATCAACAAAACTGTATTAACTAAAAGTGTTCTATCAGCCTGAGAGGTTGACAATCAAGGAAGAGCAGAAATCAGGAGACGAAGTGATGATAAAAAAATTAGCAAGGTTTATTAAATAATCTTCATCTGAACTTCATCTCTACTTCGTCTGGACTTCATCTGACCAGTACAAATCCAACAAGTGTTATTATATCAAAGCAAAAGAAAATTACTGCTTTACAATAGGCTTGCTGCGATAATCTATGTTACCAGTGTCCACTTGCCCACTGCGGCACCGCCCCCACCAATGTTTTGATTTTTTATAGTTATAAAAATCATTTAGTTCAGTTAGAGAACAGACACTACAATTAAAAACTGAACAGCGTGAGCCGAAAAAGAGTCGCAGCAGGAGTCAGATTTCATTCATCACGAGAGTGAGGAGTTGACTGACAAGACGATGGCGGAAAATTCGCTTTCAAAGCTAAAAGTGGCGATAATTCGAAAGCGAAAGTAAAACGCGCACTGCCGCATGGGCATTCATAACAGTGCGTGGCTACTGGTGTGGAGCAAAGCGAGCATTTGAGTTTCCATAGGAATTAATTGAAAACGCTCGCTCTGCGCCAGATGACTTGCACCATAAGTGATTTAAAAGCCAGGTGGAAAAAGGAAAAACTCCAACTCCCCCCACCCCGGTTATACCAGTATTTCAACACGTCGATTAACTGGTGGGAAAATTTCCTTACAGTCACATCCCTACTTCACAACGTAGTTCTGTGACGTTAAAAACCTTGAAATGTTTTTTTTTTATCTCTTACTCATGAAGACAAATATCCCTTGAAACCACACAATCATAAGATTAAACAACAATAGCAAGAAAAATAACTAAAATGAATTTTGATTATTTTCCCCATATTCTCCATTGTTGCAGCTCCTCTCTTCCCAGTCTGTCAGTAACGCTCTGTTTAGTTCCTGTCTCTATGAAGCCCCTCCTTCTGAAAAGCACAATGTGCTCTGATTGGTCGGCTGGAGCAGTGTGTTGCGATTGGTCAAGCACTTCGAGCGTGTTTGGGAAATGTGTTTGAGCCGAACAAGAGTCGCAGCACAGATCAGCAGCAGGAGTCAGATTTCATTTATCACGAGAGTGAGGAGCTGACTGACAAGACGATGGCAGAAGATTCGCTTTCAAAGCTAAGTATAAAAGTGCCTATTAAAATGTGTCCCGCCCCTTACCATAACCGCCAGTTTCAACACACTACTAACTAACTCAACCAGGCCCCGCCCCTTTATTCTGCGTATGAATTATTTAAATGAGGAATACTGTGACATGTTCGTTCCCAGAAGAAAACTCAATACTACAATGGAGGCGTTTCAGAAACAGTGACACTGATATAGAGAATAACTGGAACTTTGCAGAGCTTTTTCATGCTCAAACTGCAACATTACACACTAAAAAAAGATAAACTCAGATCCTTCAACCATGAAAAACCTGACCAATGCTAAGTGGTTGCAAACCTCTGCAAATGCAAGATGAAAACCCCTGTTTCGCCACATTGATTGCACTCTGCGTGAACTTTGAGGAAGATCAACTTTTTTTACCCGCTGTCATCAGCTAGCTTTCAGTTCTTCATGGTTTCAAACCTCATGACACAGCAAACAAATCATCACCTCGACGTGAAGACAGATGCTTTAAAAAACCTCCACTTCATTTCTTTCACCTTTGAATATCTTCATCATCTGCTGCCTGGGGACAAGGCCAAGTTTGAGTTTCATTTTTACCACGTTCATTATTTGCTCTTGAAAATGTCTGCAGGATACAAGAACAAAAAAAAAAAAAAAAAAAAAGGCTTAGTCCTCGAGGAACAAAAGCAAACTTCATAACAACACATGAAGTTAAGAGAGACATTCGTCAGCCTGCGGCTACGAGAGGAAGCAGACTTCATCAATCTGAGAAAGCAAGTCTTCTAGTTTCTGTTCCTAACGCTCACGTTTGTCCTGCTTTAGTGCTACGTGACCGAATACAAATGCAGCATCTGTACCACCTCCCTTCAGCTGCAAAACAACTAGAACAACATTAGAACTGTTGTTGTGTGTAATCATCTCATTAAAGAATAAAAAATAACATCTTCCTTTCTTCTGTGCAATACAAAAAGAGATACTACAGATCATCCATGGTGCTCATTCAATTCAGATATGGCATGTCAAGATGTATCACAGCTATTTTGATGACTTGCAACCAATGATATTTGACCACTGACATCCAACTGGGTCTGGCATGTTTTGACACGCCATATTTGAATTGAAAATTGTCAATCATATGGTCGTATGGGTTTGGAGCAAAATAATGGCAACTAAATGACTACAGTTTTCATTTTCTTTTTCCTTAAGACAGTGGCTCTCGACCAGTGGCTCTTGCCTTGACAATACGAGACCTCAGCAAACTGTCAAAGAGGCCTCAAGATGACTTAGAATGATTTAAAAGAAGACAAAACAATAAGCTAAAACAACTAAAAATCAAGATATTTATTCATTTATTTCACCAACTCAACCACTGATTTTTGTCTGTGAAGAACCAGGATACTTGGAAAACTTGGATATATAAGGAGGCCTCATTTGAAAAGTATAATTTAGGTCATGTAATACGGTAACGCTTTAGTTTAGGGTCCAATTCTCACTATTAACTAGTTGCTTATTAGCATGCATATTACTAGGATATTAGCTGTTTTTTTAGTACTTATTAAGCACATATTAATGCCTTATTCTGCATGACCATATTCTACATCCTTTAATCCTACCCAATACCTAAACTTAACAACTACCTTACTAACTATTAATAAGTAATTAGGAGTTTATTGAGGGAAAAGTCGTAGTTAATAGCGAGAATTGGATCCTAAACTAAAGTGCGACCATATATATATGTTTAGTGTGATTCTGTCTAAAGGAATATGAAGTAAACATGTGAATATATCAATATTTCTTCAAATGTGCACACTTTTGGATTAAAAGCACTGATGGATGTTAGTAATCACAAACACAAATAAACTGGAGCATATGCGAATTAACATGTATATGAAATATGAGTAACTATAGATTGATTTTGAATGTTGATTTTGCACTCCTGACAGAAATTACATTTTTTAAAATCACAAACAGTGGTCAAACATCGAAACTAGAGTCCTAATGATACACATTTTGTCAAGATTAAATAAGAGCGTCACAATAACAGTGAAAGTAAACAACAAGTGTGCCACACAAGTCCTGAAAAGTGTAGATTGCCCCCAGGTGGTTGGTCCCAGTATAGGTCATAAACCCCGCCCTCTCCATGTAAGCTAATGGGACACGAGACAAACTAACAATCAAATTACACTTCAAATATTTTTCCAAAGATTGTTTCTGTCATTTTATGTAGTTTTATCACGCTGATGTAAGTTCAAGTTTTGGTTTTTTAAATAAGTCTGGGTTTTAGTTAGTTATTTGATGCTATAAAAACGGGGGTTTGACATCATGATTGACAGCTGAGATTGACAGCTTCTCTGAGTGAAGCAGTCACTGAGACTTTTTTGGGGATTTTTGGGAGGAGATTGGAGCTTTGACTTTAATTTATACATTTCCATAACTGTTTATTTCACACTGACATAATGAGTTGTTCTGCAGTAAACTGTACTAACTGATTCTGCGGGAGTGTGGGCGGGGCCTTGATACCTCTACAATGAAAGAGATTGAAGGTGCGTCATCCATATTTTTTACAGTCTGTGGTAAACAACAACAATCTTTGGCCGTCAACGTTCTTTGCGGGAAAAGTGTTCCAGTGAATGAAACAAATGATCCTATAGAGAGAGAGCTTTGAATACTATTGTGGACAATGAGAGGCCTTGGAGTCAAAAACAATGAGATTCACTGCTTTAAGACAAAGCAAATCGATTGTTATCCTCTCATGTTTCTCATGTTTTCAGTAAACTCATGTTCTCCAAACACATGATGAAAACACCTATGACATCAGCACTGCTGCCAAGCCTCAGTGCATTTCATTACCAAACTATCCCACCACACACATCCATGATTCAAAGGAGTTAAAAAAAAAAATGAATAATTAAGTTTCCAGCATTGTGCAGCGATGAGAGGCTCCTCCACTGCGCTCAATCCTGCAACAAAACTCAATTTGAATCGATTCTGTGTCTCAAATCCTGGATGGTTTTTCCCACGGGATGCAGCAGCATGTGTGCGGCCACTAATGCGAGAGATTTTCTGTGTTTTTAGCTCGTCTCCAGCTTCAGCTCTGAGATATGAGGTGGGCCACACAGCTGCACTAACAAACAAAACGCACTAAAAATACAAAAACGTAAATCAGGATATGTTACATCCTAAAAAGGGATTTAGTTTAATTAGTTGTGCTTGCAGAGTGTTGCTCACATTGTCCTCAGAAAATATAGTATTAATCCAATATTTACTGTATATATCATTTCTACATTTACTCCTAAGCCAAGAAGTGATCCAATTTTATAAAATAACAACTAAAACTGAGATATTTTCATTTCTAAAAAGCAATAAATGAGTTTTTGCGGCAGATTTCTGTGCCATTCCCACTGAGGGGCCTCAGCTGCTTCATTTAATAAGTAATTACAAATGTAATGAAGCAAAATGAGTGTTAAAAATTAGCGTTAATTCTGTGATACATGATGAAATGTGATGCATTGGAAAAAAAGAAAGGCTGCATCCGGAATCGCACACTTTCCTACTATATAGTAGGCGAAAAACAGTATGTGACAGAAGAAGTATGTACTCATAAAACAGTAGGTGAAATGTCCTACTTCTTCCAGCAAAATTCTGAAGTGAGCATACGATGGACACTTTACTATCCCATGAGGCCACGGGAGAGGATTTGTGAATGGCAATGAAGTGATGCAACTGATGCTGGTAGGTCACATGACAGTGACAACACAGCAAATATAGTACATTCAAACACACATTCATATTATACAGAACATACTTTTTTAGCAGTCAAGAAGTAATTACTTATTCAAAATAAGAGTATGTGATTTCAGAAACAGCCATCATCTATGCTGTTCTGCGTTTATTTATTAACTGCATGTGTTTGTGGATGTTCATTTAAATTATGTCGCAGTGTTCTGTTCTTCAAACAACAGAAAAATACTGCATAATTTCAGTTTTGGTCCATCCAGATGTAAAATCTATTGAATAATCTAAATACACTACCAATGTTGCGGGTAACGCATTACAAGTAACTTGAGTTATGTAATCAGATTACTTTTTCAAGTAACTAAGAAATGCATTACTTTTTCAATTTCCAACAAAATATCTAAGTTACTTTTTCACATTTATTGACTGACACCTCTCCTGTCCCCATGTTGAGAGAAATAAAGGTCAGAGGTGTTGTGTGCGCTGTGTGAACATCATGGGTATTGTAGTTCTCATTTACTCATCTCACTTGCACGAAAACATTCAGTATTCCTCAAAATGAATTAAAACAGTGAAATGCAATCTCAGAATTTTACGCAAACCTGTAATAATTAACTATATTAAATTACACAAATATACTTTATGCATTTAATCTCACTTTATTAACCAATGTCTTTGCTTCAATGATCTAATTCAACCATACTAATAAACAAAAATTACTTTAGATTAGATTTAGAAACAAGTGTGTTGAACTTCCTCCTTCCTTCCTTCCAAACAAAAAATGACCTCAAACTTTTGAATCGCAGTGTAGTTGCACTTGAGAAACTTGTTTGCAAACTCTTACGAAACAAGCCAAGACCACTTGGAGAAAAAAGTCCATCAGTGTTTCTGAAGATGTTTCCCCTCACTCGAGTTCATCCCTCGTGAGTGTGTGAGTAAATCTGACCGCTGCTGTACTGATGTGAGTCGCTGCCTGACGTGACCTTGCCTGCGGGTCTGTCCTGTTGTGTCACACACACACACACACCTGTTCGCCACAATCTCTCTCATTATGTCCAGTCATCAGTGAGTCACTGGCCCCTAATGGCCTAATGCGACTGTATGACACATAACGGAGCTCAAAGCATCGCTCACATTAAAAACCCTCATGATCCCTGCAGGAAACTGACATTCACAGGAAAAAAAAGAAAGTTAGGAGAAAATTGGACAGAAATTGGCTTCTCCTGAGAGATGAATGCAGAGGTGTGGAGTGATGTTACGAGAGAAGGTCACATCCCAGCATGCACTTGGGGCGAACAGAGCTGAAAGGGAAGATGTCATTAGAGGAAGTAGATCATGCATCACAATCTCGGAAGGTCTGGACAAAGCCACTGTTGCACGGACCGCTTCGAGACCTCCGGACGCCACTGCGGCGCTTCTTTAGAGGACAAAACAAGTGGAGGGAGTCGGTCTTATCTTACAGTTCTTGACCGGCAGATATTGAGAGAAAATCCCTGTAAAAATCTGCAGCTTATCAGAGCTTTTGTTTGGAGAGGAGAGAACCGGTCGGATGGTCTTATCAGACACAAAACACTATCACAGCTAGAAGATCAACACCTCACACAGATAAAACAGCAAACTGCAGTGTGGAAGAAGACTAAAGCTAAACTACAAGATACTCATTATATAACATGGTTACATTTTTGGATAACAAATACAGTAAAAACAGTAAACTTCTGTTTCACAAACGAGGGTCAATTCAACGCTGGATTTGCAGAAAAGATTAACATGACGACTAGTCGATGAGTTGAATCAACTCCACAGCAACTACATAAATTTATCCACTAACCATTCAGAAACGTCTAAAAGTTGTAACTTCTTCCTGAGTCTCTCCATCAGTGTCCGACTCCGGTTTGAACAATGTAAGGCTGAACACCGTTACTGACAATCCTCATTTTGGCTGCGTGAGATTCTCCAGCTTTGTTGTTTTTGAGCAACCGAAGCGTGAGCTGTTAAAGCTCCGCCCTCTTCTGGAAAGGGGGCCGGGAGCAGCAGCTCATTTGCATTTAAAGGGACACACACAAAAATGGCATGTTTTTGCTCACACCCAAATAGGGGCAAATTTGACAAGCTATAATAAATGATCTGTGGGGTATTTTGAGCTGAAACTTCACAGACACATTCTGGGGACACCAGAGACTTAGATTTAACCTTAGATTAAAAAGGGGCATTATAGGTCACATCATTTACATGAACTATCTAAACAAAATCAATCAAATCAATCTGGTGGATTTCAATGAGACGGGATGCTAACAATGCTAATGTTAAAGAGGACCTATTATACCCTTTTACAAGAACAGGTTTTCCTGCTTGAATGTTCATTATTTTTCCCATATTCTCCATTGTTGCAGCTCCTCTCTTCCCAGTCTGTCAGTACCGCTCTGTCTCTATGAAGCCCCTCCTTCTGAAAAGCACAATGTGCTCTGATTGGTCGGCTGGAGCAGTGTGTTGTGATTGGCGTTTGGGAAATGTCCCGCCCCTTACCATAACCACCAGTTTCAACACACTACTAACTAACTCAAGCAGACCCCACCCCTTTATTCTGCGTATAAATTATTTAAATGAGGAATATTGTAATATTGACAGGAAAAGAGTGTGAGTTTCTTCATTAGGCTTCAAATCAGGCCACCCGAGACACCGGCAGCTCAATCAATGAATCAAATCAATCAATCAATCAATACTCACCTCTCCATCTCATACTCTTTCAGGCCCGGCTTCACACGTTTCATCACCTACAAGGAAACACACACTGAAATCAGATAAGAGCGCTTTACAAAATATTCAATTAGCCATCCATCTCCATCATCACACTGAGGGATTCCCTTTCCCCTCTCCAGATAAAGTCTAATAATCTCAATGAACTCTCGCCGGCAGTCGGAGCGCGCAGACGGCAACGAGAGCCACAGAATGGCTCTGAAAATGACCAGCAATTGCCTTCAAATTACAGAACGACTCATCCATTTGATGAGATAACAGTCATTTGCAGCGCGGCAGAGAGAAATGAGGGAGAGCGTGTGTCGAGGGCGGATTAGAGGGGCTGTTTGATGATTGCAGGTTAGGAAGCTTTTATTTTAATCGAGAGTCTGAGTCACACCGCACAGCGGCACTGAAGGATCCCCGGGAGACTGCGGAGATCAGGTTGTTTCAAATAATGGCAGTATGTTGGGTGACAGAGGTAATATGATACTTATAAGCATAAAGAATAAGAATTTTTTCAGCAAGGATGCATTAAATTGATCAAAAGTGGCAGTAAAGACATTTATAATGTTAAAGACGACTTAAAATAATAAATGCTGTTATTTTAAACTTTCTATTCATCAAAAAATACTGAAAAATAAACGCATCACCATTTGCATAATAACGTTTTCAGCACTGATAATCAGAAATGTTTCTTGAGCAGCAAATCATCATATTAGAATGATTTCTGAAGGATCATGTGACACTGAAGACTGGAGTAATGATGCTGAAAATTCAGCTTTGATCACAGAAATAAATTACATTTTATTATATATTCACATAGAAAACAGTTGTATTAAACTGAAAAAATATTTTGTAATTTTTACAGTATTTTTGTTTAAATTAATGCAGCTTTGGTGAGCAGAAGAAACTCAAAAACATAAAAAAAAACTCTAAACTTTTGAGAGTTTAGTTCTATTAGATACATTCAAATAGAAAATGGTTAATTGACTTTGTAATAATATTTCACAATATTATCGTTTTTACTGTATCATTCTGAGAAAAGAGAGAGCGAGAAGGAGCAAAAAATGATCACTTGACACGTCTCCTGAGAAAGATCACCTGTCGCAGGTGAACAGGGATGCGGTTCGGCACCGCAGTGCTGGGAGTTTGGGAGGGACGAGAATGAGCGGCGATGAGTGGCTCAGGTGTCGAGTGCTGGGTTTTAATGACGTCCCACAAGAGGGACAGGAGGAGAGTGGCGAAACGGATAGACACGTTCATGGTAACTTCTCATTTGTCCCTCTATGTTCTTCCTGTGCTGAATATAAATGACTCATTAACCATATAAAAAGGTCCAGTGTGTTCTGATGCATCTTCTGTCATATTAGGAGGGTTAAAGGTATACAAAAAACAAAGAACGCAGTCAGAGTTTCTACAAGTGACAAGAAACCCAATGGAATACATACAGTAATCGAATTCAGAGCTACATTAATTTAATCCAAAGGGAAATCGATTTTTAACAACAACTTATAAACCGTTAAAGACAGGCTTACTGTGAGCTCCGAGGTTGTTAATCGATGGTATTTGATTCCGTTGAAGCCGTCAGCCAGCATTATTTCAGCTTAGTTTAAAAATAATCATGCTTAACTGTGGAATTCCTGGCAAAAAACTACATTTCCCATGATGCTGTACAGAAAATTACACCAATCCAATGCCAAATTAGCTCCGCCCACTCCCATTAAGCACCGCGAATGAAGCAATCGAGTCAATCTCGCTATGTTTACAAAATACTTAATTTCAAATTTCTACATCGTTTTTAATTTGATTATGCTGTTTGCAATGCTTCATGGGATTGTAGTTCTTTCCCTCACTAAAGCCGTTAAGCACACAGTTGTGTTTTTGTTCCCATTTTCAAAAACATTTTTGCTTCAAATCAAAGTTTGTAGTGTTGTAATTCACCTTGTAGCTGATTGGTTTGGTTCATGGCTTATAACACTTTAATGAAGACTTTTTAAAAATCCCTATGGGAAAAATGAATGGAAAAAAATACTTCCAGAACCAGTGCCACTGAAAAAGGGGGCACTAATGCACTCTATTTGCTTTAATGTGCAAGAAAAACACTGACATGTTCAAATCTAAAGGGTCTGAAATCAAAGTACGTCTGCATGAAACATGAATTTATGTTGACATCCTCCTAAACTAGTCTTGTCTGAATAGAGTTAATGAAACTGCACTATATGTGTGGGATAAAATATATAAATGCTTGATTGATTGAGAAAACGAATGTTATTTGAAGATGCATCTCTAAACTGATACAGAATATCAAGACGTTAGTTTCTCTTCAGAAATTCACATTTATGCATGTGACATTTTGCCTCTATTCAGATCAACTTACAGTGCATTAAAGCTGAAAATCGAACCACTGACTCTGGCATTATTAGCGCCAATAAACATGCTTGAAACCAGATCTACATATAGTCCATTATTCATATCTGTAAGGTTCAAAGGTCAAATAAACGTTGTCCGCTCTTGTCAGACTCAATAAAACAGTAAAAGCCTCTGGACTTGAGCTGAACTTTTAATCTCCGCTCTTTCGCCTCAGCTCTCTTCACCGCAAAGACAAAATCAGCATTTAGTCGGTCATTTACATTTCAAACTAGCAAAACTTGCTGCTGTAAGCATCACTGACAGACCGCTGCACATTCAGATGAATCTCACGTAACCCGTCAATAATAGCTCACATTTCACCTTAAAAACTAAAGACATGCATATTTTGCTTAAAGAAACTGAAGCCTATTTTTAAGGCCTATTGAGATGGAAATGAAAAAGTCAAAGGTAAAATATGTCCATTTTTGAGTGAAACATGACATTCAGTCAAAGAGCTGGAGAGAAAAAGAAGAGATAAATCATCCAGAATCTATTCTGAGATCTTCACCCAGACATTAAATCGAGCCGACAAGCGTTTTAGACTATTAACTCTAGGAAAACCGCTTGATTCATTGGGTCTCAAGAATATGATTTCACTTAAAGTGCCCCTATTATGCTATTTTAAAGGCACCTAATTTTGTTACCGAGGTCTCCTACAATACGTTCACATCCATCCAAGGTCAAAGAACATCATAATATTCATTATAGCATCAGCTCTTTTCTCACAATGTCTGAAAAGGTTCAATAAAGGATACGGTCTCTGTAAACCCCGCCTTTCTGAGAGCCTGCTCTGCTCTGATTGGTCAGACGGCCCAGTCTGTTGTGAGGCGGGTCAAAAGTAGACATTGTTCATGGGCAGCCAATGAAGATCATAGGCTGGCATTATGCAAAACTACGTAGGTTTGAGCAGGAAGTGAGACTGGAATTACTGACGACTCGTTTCAGTTTGGAATCGCTTCTTTCTTTCCAACTCCATTCATCTGCATTTTGATCTTTGAAGACCTTTTACATTCACAATCAGCTCTAATTCACACTACATGAAAGGGAATATCTGAAAAAGCATAATAGGGGCACTTTAATGGTAACTATTAATGCTTCTATTAATGAATTTTGAGGAAGAAAGATGTTTGGAAATGTTTTTCCATCCACATCAGCACAAGAATAGAAACGTTCCCCAACCATTAACGGAATTGAATGTCATAAAAAACAGAAGTGATTCTGAATAAGAAATAGATTTTGATTCTCAACCGCTCAATGGTTTCCCGTGGCCGTACAGTGAACTCTTCGATATCCCTCGTTCCTTATTTCGGCATTCAAAAAACAATTTGTTTCCATTGTGGCCGTGACTCATGTCCCTCTTAAACTGAATATCCAGTAATAAGGGAAGACGAGAGGTTACAGCCGTGAGATGTTTGTCTATATCAGCTCTTGCTGAGACTGGCACTTATGAAGACCTATGTGCGTTAATATGTGCCGAGGCCTTTACTGCTGGAACTGAGAGATCAAAAGAGCCTCAAAATCTGTCCTTCAGACCTTCAACTGAAGATTGACCCAGTCTGCCAAGGTCATTCTCCATCTGATGAGGTGCTGGGGCTATTTTCTTCAGATAATGCAAGGACAGCCATTCACTGCGCTTCTACAATGCCGTCTATACATGTGGCTGAATCCTGACCACTAATGACTGAAATCTTTCTTAACAGTTTTAAAGGAATAGTTCACCTAAAAATGAAAATTGTCAATATTTACTCAGGCTCATGTCATTCCAGACCTGAACCCCTTTTTTGTGTGTATGACCCATGCACTTTAAAGGGGTGGTTCATTGCGATTTCACTTTTTTAACTTTAGTTAGTGTGTAACGTTGCTGCTTGAGCATAAACAGTATCTGCAAAGTTATAGTGCTTAAAGTTCAATGCAAACGGAGATACTGTCTTTTAAAGTTATGGCAGTTTAATGCCTACAAAAACGACCGGTTTGGACTACAACAAGCTTCTTCCTGGGTTGGTGACATCATAAACCCTGCAATTAACATAAACATTGCCCCCGGGAACGTGCAACAAAGTGGGCGAGGCCATGTCGCGTGCATACAAGTCTTCTTCCTAGGGACGCTGGACTTCGGGAACAATGTTTAAAATTTATGTTTAATTCTGCTCCTGACAATTATAATACTAATTTAGCTGTCTGTGCTGCACATTTTACAGAAGACAGCTTCCAGAATCCACACGAGTTCAATGCTGGATTTGCACAAAGGCTATTACTGAAAGATGGAGCAGTTCCCACTTTAAAAGCAGAAGCTGCTGTTTATGGGCCCCAACCTGTAAGTATGTTTTATTTTTTTATAAAGTTATATAGTTTCTGGGACGTAAACAAAGACCAACGCGGTTTGGCTTCGCTAGCCAGTTAGCTAAATTCTATTTCATACTTCTCCAACAAACTTCTATGTAATCACACCAGCGAACTTCTGTTAGTGTTGGCGTTTCTGTTATCAGTGTACAGCATTGTTTCATTACGGCTTTTATGTTGTGTTTACCCACATGCTCGTTCATGCTATAAATTAAAAAATACCTTTACAAAAATGCTACTACTCAGTCATGTATTCAGCTACAGTAAAGCTTTAATCAGAACACTATGGGGCAGCAGTAACATTTACAAGTGACAGCATATCTAAACACTTTGACAAATACAAACAAAAATACTTAACATTCATAAACGTCCATTAAAAGTTCTGCTTGACGCTCTTCATCATTACTGCTATCTGGGTCTGATTCGGGCTCAAATTAATACGGCAATATTGACGCCATTATTTACATTTCCACCAAGCGACTGGACTTTGACCGAAGCACATGAGACTTTGGCCCGTAATGGTAAGGGGCGTGGCGTTTCCGGACAACGTGAATCGTGACAACGTGTTCTGGACAGCGAATCACAATACACAGGGCCAGCTAACCAATCTCAGTCCATTGCGTATTTCTGAGGGAGGGGCTTCATGGAACCAGGAACTCAACGGAGCGTTTTTAGGAGAAGGGAAACAGCGGTGTAGAATAAAGGAAAATATATGAAAAATACAGCGTTTTTTTAAAAACGAAGTATTAAGACATGTTAAACTGTGCCCCATAAACACAATCAAGCCTAGAAAAAAAACACTGAACCACCCCTTTAAGTCTTTATTATATAGCTATAAACATTTTTTTTTTTTGAGTAAAAACCTTTAGGTTTTAAAACAACATGAGGCAAATGAAGTAAATAATGACAGAAGTATCATTTATGAGAAATTTATTCCATTAAAGGGATATTTTACAAGATGTAAAATAAGTCTCTGATGTCCCCAGAGTGTGTATGTGAAGTTTTAGCTTAAAATACCCCACATATAATGTTTTATAGCATGTTAAAATTGCCACTTTTAGTGGTTGAGCAAAAACGAGCCATTTCAGCGTGGGCCCTTTAAATGCAAATAAGCTGCTGCGATCTACCTAAGAGGGCGGAGCTTCAAGAGCTCGTTCTCCCCTGTCAGGATTCAGTCAGGACGCACTATAATGTCAGAAACTGTGAATATATGCTGCATGGAGATAGAACAGGTATAGTTTAGTTCAATTACGGTTATAACTTATATTTTCTTCTTGTTTTTATCCACTATATTAGTACAAGCCGGTTGTACCGGACCCCGTTCGACTTTACCGATGAGTTTTATGACATTTATTGTACTTCACACAAAATATAAAGCGTCTGTTTTCACTCTAGAAAATCACTGTAAGAGCTTAATAAAACACAGTGCAAGTGTGCATTAAAATATTATCAACATACATAACGAAGTACACAGAAACGCTCATTACAACTAACAGTAAACAAATATATAAAGACCTTACGCCTTTTCGGGTGGTGCTTAATAAACTGGTAAACTTTGTATCCGTAAATCAACTCCGATGAACTCTAATAAAGTGCTCTCACCTTCATTATTGCCGTATCCAGTATCACTCTGGAGACTGTAATCTGGATCACCAACAGTTTACTGATCTATCCTTGAGTAACAACTTTTTAGCACAACCTCTGTTTTGTATTGTCCCTTTGTATTGACATTCGTTCACAAAGAAGTCCGGTGTGAAATGATTCGCACGGACATAAACGAATTTCGGTAGAGTTGAGGGAGCATTTTCTTCGAAAACAAAATGAATCCACCTCATCTTCAGCGGCTCAGATTTAGGGAGTAAATGGAGAGAGCTATGTGGATTAATCCATCCAGCTACAGAACACCTAAAACGCTCGGGAGACGTTCTCGTTAGTGCGGCAATGGTGGACTGTACAACTCGCTGTGAACTCGCTCAAGGCGGTTCTATGTTAAAACGGCAGTGTCTGTCAACATTCGTTGGCGGAGCCTGTGGCTAATGTGACATCACTTTGCCAGGGATCTGGAAACAGCTTGTTCTGAGACACTGCTTATGATTTATGGGGATTAAAAAAAAGGAGTGGTTGGATTTTTATCAATATAGGGTGGTTGTGTACACACACTGCCAACACACATTTATGTCCAAACACCATGCA
Organism: Mylopharyngodon piceus; assembly: GCA_039654765.1. Classification (NCBI taxonomy): domain Eukaryota; kingdom Metazoa; phylum Chordata; class Actinopteri; order Cypriniformes; family Xenocyprididae; genus Mylopharyngodon; species Mylopharyngodon piceus. The sequence continues at coordinate 33,499,140 of CM077458.1, read as the reverse complement.
AAAGTGAATTTTGCATAATAGGTCCCCTTTAAGAGCAATCTGTTTCCTTAAGAGGCAGGTTGCGTGGAAATCTCTCAATAACTGCGACATGAATCAATGTTCACAAACCCTTTTGATGTAACGATCGATGTTAAAGCCAGCAGTTACTATGATAAATATGGTCTTAGCTTAAACACACAGTATTAATTCATGTACAAACCACAGACTGGCACATTAAACTCTTAAAAAGGCTTTTTATTCATTAATGGATATCAGGAACTTATTCTACCACAAACCATCAATCTTGGATTATTAAATTATTTTGAGTCTCTCAGAGTTTTATTCACGTCGGCTGCTCGACTGCTGTGCATTTTCAGACATTTGAAACGTCACGTTCCCTTAATAAATACCGTCTAACTGCACATATATCAAGAGTCTGTGTTCATCTGTCAGCGGAGCAGAATTATATACATTATGAGAGCGGCGTGCGTTACGTGATTGACGACTTTAGATTATATTACAAGCTAATTTACAGGAGCAAATTGTGCCACTGATTGCATAATTTTTTTGTTTGCATTGTTTTAGCATCTGATTCAATAAGGAACTGTTAGGTAAACTACACTGTAAAAAAAAAATATTTTAATAAAAACAATTTACTGTGTTTGTCCAATTTATTTGTCCACTGTATTTGAATTGGCTCAACTTTTGGGAAGCAAGTAAAACTCAAAACAGCCCATGGAAAAAGAAACAAAATAATGAATTAATATTTTTTTTTTTACAGTGTAGGTAAAATAGCTCAAATTTGTGGTCATATGTGAGATACATGTCACACTGCAAAAATGATGTTCTTACTTGGTAATTTTGTCTTGCTTTCCAGTACAAATATATACAAATTCTTAAATCAAGATACATTTACTTGAGAAGCAAAATTGTTTATGATATTAAGTCTTGTTTTCTGAAAAATGCATCAAAATGAAGCAAGTTTGTTTAAAACAAGAACAAATATCTGCCATTGGGGTCAGTGGGGTATTTAGCTTTAAGGCCTTTAAGCACATGCGTAAAAAGGTATTATGTTTTAATTAGCAGCCTGTAACCATCTCGATCATAGATGGAAAATACAGGCAATTTACCATAGGAAATATATAGTTTTTAAAGCTTTTTAACAGTTATCAATGTTGAGCCAAAGGACTAGTTCACTAAAGTTGGTTTTTGAAATAATATCCAATATTTAACGAACAATTTGATGGACAGCGGCAGTCCTAGAGGCAAAGTTGCCCAGAATGAGGTGTTCAACCATGTGGTATGAATCTCGTGGGCATGCGCAAAAAAATTGAATCACGATCCTTTACGTATGTGAAAAACGCAAAGGAGCCCCCCCAGTAGCCGATTTCTTTCGAATTTCTCACAGGCCTCTAGAGCCGTGAGTCAAACAGGCCCAGCAAGTTTCGTTCTGATCAGCCTCCGTTAACCTTGTCTGACAGCTGCTCAAACTTCATTGGCCGATGCCGGACATGTTTTTAGAGATACGTCAATGTGCTTATAGACAATCATGGCACCTTGGACAAAGACACTGTATGCCAATTGTCAAGTTAATCAGACTAATGGTGTTGTAGTTATAGCCATTTTCATGTTTTGTTTTTATGTTATAGCGCCACCAAGTGGCCAGTCACCACGTCCTTTTTCATGCAACAACAAAATGAGCTCTTACACAGGTGTGCCAAGTTTGGTGAAAATATCTCATTCCGTTCACGAGTTATAGCCATTTTAGTAAAAGTGGCTCCGCCCACTTCGAACATTTTGGCGGCCCTTAGGGACCGTGAATCGGAATTTCAACTTTTTTTTTTGATAATTATTGACAATCAGACTCTGGAGAATCTTTTCTCTGGAGAAAATTTCGCCAGAACGACGAGCGAATCCACATGACCGTTGGTTCGTCTTGAGCCAATGATTCCAATGCTATAAGACACTTGAGCCTACGCCTAACGGTTTAGGAGTTATAAGCCATTTCATACTTTTGACCACTGCAGCGCCCCCGTCAGGACGATCGGGGCGAGCCTTGGTGATGTTGTAGACGGTGTGAGCACTACCAGCCCTCAAAAGTTTCAAGTCTCTACGACTTACGGTTTGGCTGTCCGATCACTTTTAGGGAAGAATGCTGATTCTTGGAAATTTTAACAATTACAACAGGGTTTCAGAGCTACATGCTTGAACCCCTAAAAAGATGCAGGTTTTTGTGCTGAAATATCAACTGTTTAGCATTCTGGTATTGCCTTGTATCTGTGAAAGATAAATGCAATGCTGGCCTAGATACTGATCAAACGAGGTTTAAGATTTTGGAAGCTGCTATACTATTCACTGTAAAACACTGCAGCATTTCCCAAAACATCAAAAACCTAAATAGATCATAGAAGGCTTATGATGCTTTTGAGAAACACAGTCCCAGTCCTTCAGAGAATTTATCAACTCTTACCATTGTCATCTAAAGTCTTCATAACTTTAAAAATAAAAAAGCATGCCTTTTAGGTTTTCAAATGTGCTTGTAAAGCTCAAGAACACTCTAACCCATTAATAAAACTGTGTTGAGCTTTATGGATGTGACACACAAATGTTTTACCTCTTTGTGGGCTTCACTGGAAATGCGGTTGGTGTAGCGCAGAACTTCCAGCTCCATGTCAGTCTTCAGAAGACGACTACAGACAAAGAGAGAGAACATGTTAATCATAATAAAAACAATAATGTGAATATGAAGATATAACATCTTAAAGCATTAATAAAAACAAGAGGCTGCATTTTTACTATGAGAAAACATGAAGCTACAACTTAAAAACTATTGGAGACCTTTAATACAAGAATGCAGAATTCAACAGATGCGTTCACACTACTGTTCAAAAGTAAAGATCTGCTCACAAAGGCTGCATTTATTTGATTAAAAATACAGTAAAAACTGTAATATTGTGAAATATTATTATGGTTTTCTATGTGAATATATTGTAAAATGCAATTTATTTCTGTGATCAAAGCTGAATTTTCAGCATCATTACTCCAGTCTTCAGTGTCACATGATCCTTCAGAAATAATTCTAATATGATGATTTGCTGCTCGAGAAACATTTATGATTATTATCAATGTTGAAAACAGTTGTGCTGCTTCATATTTGGAGGAAACAGTGATACATTTTGTTTCTCAGGACTGAATAGAAAGTTCAATAGAACAGCATTAATTTGAAATAGAATCTTTTGTAACATTTTAAAAAAGCATTTACCATCTCATTTGATCATTTTAATGTGTCCTTGCTGAATAAAAGTATCAATTTCCTTCTCATTGACCTCAAACTTTTGAACGGTAGTGTGTGTCAGCTACTGAACAATGGTTCACACAGGCTCATCCAATCAGAAATTTTGATGAAGACTGAACGTCTCTGATAACCTTTCAACCCTAAATTTAGCCCAAACACAGCAGGACTGACGTCAGAGAAATCAGCACTTTTTTCTCTCCTTAGCGAGTTACTGTTTTTTTCTTCACCTGCACCGTCTATTCCTGGTCGAGCATCTTCACTTGTGTCTTAATGAAGCTGCCTGCATTACTGAAGCATCTTGACATCTCCTATGACTCAGTGTGAATGTGCAAACTTTCTAATAACACGTCTAAATATAACACTGCACACACACACACACACACACACACACACACACTGAGAGAGAGAGAGAGAGAGAGAGCGGTAACCCATGGTTACGATCAGTGATGTGATTTTTATCTCTATTCCAGAGCACTGAACGCTTAACACACGGATCATGGGATCTCTTTCATCAGGAATTCTGCAGTAAATATGGGGTTTGTTAAACAGTATGAGGATTGATGTTAAAAAATATTTACTTGTCTGATTTGACAACTCATGTTGTTTGTGTGCACGCCTTGAACAGTCAACAAGAAATCAAAATTGACACTATTTTTTTAATGCATGTTCCTGGTCTGTGAATAATTCATCAGTGCATGTTATTCTAAAGAAAAAAAAAAAATGTTTATATTCATAATTTTTTTAAACTGACATCACTATCAATATCTCAGTACAGATATATCTGTATATGTCAGAAGCAGAGCAGATTACAGAAGCAAAACAGGCTGTGAATGCAGTTTCACTGCAGAATTTTTAACTGTGTCTTTCAACCACAGTTTCTGATGGAAACCAGCTCTTTTCTAAAGCACCGATCACAGACTTACAAACAGATGGAAATGTATCAATAATTCACCACCCATATTAGTAAATAATGTCTGTTTTGGAAAATAAAGGATATTTACTTGTCTTAATTGATCACCAATCAAAAATTTGGGGTCGATAAGATTTCCTCACCAAGTTTATTTGCATTTACTGCATTTACAGTAAAAACTATAGAAGCTTGTTTCCGCCACGGAATAAAAAAAAATAAAGGAATTGCAATTGCGGGTTATATCTCAAAATTCTGAGAAAAGTCAGAATTGTGAGATACAAACTCGCAACTGCAAGTTATAAAGTCCAATTCTGAGGAAAAAAAGTGACTTTTCTCAGAATTGCGACTTTATAACACAATTCTGACTTTATAACTCGCAATTCTGACTTTATATCAGGCAATTCTGACTTTATATCTCGCAATTCTGACTTTATAACTTGCAATTCTGACTTTATATCACACAATTCTGACTTTATAACTCGCAATTCTGACTTTATATCTCACAATTCTGACTTTATAACTCGCAATTCTGACTTTATATCAGGCAATTCTGACTTTATATCTCGCAATTCTGACTTTATATCTCACAATTCTGACTTTATAACTCGCAATTCTGACTTTATATCAGGCAATTCTGACTTTATATCTCGCAATTCTGACTTTATAACACAATTCTGACTTTATAACTCGCAATTCTGACTTTATATCACGCAATTCTGACCTTATATCACGCAATTCTGACTTTATATCACGCAATTCTGACTTTATATCACGCAATTCTGACCTTATATCACGCAATTCTGACTTTATATCACGCAATTCTGACTTTATATCACGCAATTCTGACTTTATAACTTGCAATTCTGACTTTATATCTCGCAATTCTGACTTTATATCACACAATTCTGACTTTATAACTCGCAATTCTGACTTTATATCACGCAATTCTGACTTTATATCATGCAATTCTGACTTTATATCTCACAATTCTGACTTTATATCACACAATTCTGACTTTATAACTCGCAATTCTGACTTTATATCAGGCAATTCTGACTTTATATCTTGCAATTCTGACTTTATAACACAATTCTGACTTTATAACTCGCAATTCTGACTTTATATCTCGCAATTCTGACTTTATATCACGCAATTCTGACCTTATATCACGCAATTCTGACTTAACTCGCAATTCTGACTTTATATCACGCAATTCTGACCTTATATCACGCAATTCTGACCTTATATCACGCAATTCTGACTTTATATCCTGCAATTCTGACTTTATAACACAATTCTGACTTTATAACTCCCAATTCTGACTTTATATCACGCAATTCTGACTTTATAACACAATTCTGACTTTATAACTCCCAATTCTGACTTTATATCACGCAATTCTGACTTTATATCACGCAATTCTGGCTTTATATCTCACAATTCTGCATTTATAACTCGCAATTCTGAATTTATATCACCCAATTCTGAATTTATAACTCGCAATTCTGACTTTATGACTGACTTGGTGACTGATAAAAATCACGCTTTTTTATTTTTTATTCAGTGGCAGAAACAAGCTTCCATAACTTTGTGTGCAGGTCTTTGATATTTGCAAAATGCTTCATCATGGAGAAGCAAACGGCAAATTCTCTCTGGAAATCTTGGGGTAATAAGTGAAGGTGAGGAACAGAAGGAAACAACCATGTTAGCAGGAAAGCGAAGGGAAACCGTAATGAGCCGTTTTCCAGCGAGTAATAGAGGAGAAAACCTAATGCACACAACAGAGAGAGAAGCACGCAGACCATTACAGCCAAACACCGGCCTTATAGACCTGCCGGGAGGCTTGAGAGAGAAAGAGAGCGATTGATGGCAAATTGTTCGTGATTTTGTCATGAGAATGAAGAGCTCTCAGTCATGACAGAGTCATTCTGCTGAAATTAGCTGAAGCGTTTCATATGCCTTTCAACAGCGACTCCCTCATGAGAAGAGCGTTTGAGTATGATTTGTTTAATATCAAAAATTCACATTCTATGATAAATAATATAATGAACATATGATTTCAGTATATTTCATTGTGTCTGAATGCTTAATGACGCTCTGTTAATTAAATACAAGAGTGATTAAACAAGCTGATCTTCTCAAACACATTAAGAACAAACTTTTAAAACGATGCAATGACAATCAAAACACAAAAAGATGAAACAATCCAACTTCACCCCTAATGAAGCTCCAGTAATTGCCGTCTACTTTACCTTTCATCAATGATCAAACGTTTGCTAATTGGAATAACTGGCAAACTTGCTTTGATTTTGTTAATTGGACTTTAGTAACAAGCACAGATTTGAGCTTTAGTTATTAAGACATCAATCACATATAGGCTGCAGAACAAAAGTCTAAATCGAGTGAAACACAGTGTTAAAAGGTTCAAATGTTTCGACATTTACATCTGTGATATAAATGACACTCACCACTCCACAATCACAGGGTGCAGCAGGGAATTATTCACCTGAAACCTGCAGAAGAGAAGAAAAACATGATCAAAACAACACAAAATAATGTTGTGTCATTTCCAACACTACATCTATTGTTTTAACATTTCAACCCCCCTAATGTTTTGTTTGAAAAGTGCGCTTGTGCTCTTTGTTTGACATTTGCTTTGATATTTTGTATCTAATGCAATGACATTCACTCGTTTAATTACTTCCTCATGTATAAATGTTCCAGTAACAGACAACGGTGAAGATCTCTCAAAATATGTCTCATCAGGAGTCTTTTTGTGCATGAGTCTAAACGGGTCCGTCTTTTTATCTGAGCACATGGAGGATTCGTGTGCTACTTTCCCTGGAATGAGTTTCAGGAACAGAACTCTGAATAATGGATGAAACTCACTGGCTGATGCCTTCAAAGGACGCTTCACGACAGGTGCTGCCGCTGTCAGTGTTCACTCCCCGCTACAGACACACAGAGAAAGAGACGTTAAATCTTCTCATTATCTCGTTATCCAAGGTAATAGAACAGAAGTAAAAATCACACTGTTACTTCCACTGTGGATGTCTGAATTATCACAATTTCCCATAATTCCTAACAGAGGGAGACTTATGAAAACATACCCAGGTCACTATTCACCCCAAAATGTAAAATAAATAAATAAAAAAGTAAGCTTTATATATATATATATATATATAAAATGGTAGTTATTTTTTATAATATATATATATAAAATCATTTTTTACATAAAATTAATTGTATACATAAAATAATAATAATATATATATATATATATATAATATATATATATAAAATCATTTTTTACATAAAATTAATTGTATACATAAAATAATAATAATATATATATATATATATAAAAAGTAAGTTTTATACTATTACTTATTAATTTGAGTAATTTTTTTATAATATTATAATTTTTTATTATTATTTATCATCATTTAATTATATATATATATATATATATAAATTATATTTTTTACATAAAATTAATTATATACATAAAATAATAATATATATATATAAAAAGTAAGTTTTATACTATTGCTTATTTTTAGTAATTTTTTATACTATACTGTCATTTATTAGTATTATTATTTATTATCATTATTTAAATTTTTTTATTTAAATTATAAATTATAATTTTTTATATAAAATTAATTATATACATTGATATTATATATATATAATTAAATAATAATTCATAATACTAAAAAAATATAGAATAAATAAAAATAACAAAAATGGTAGTATAGTATAAAAAATACTAAAATTACTATATATATATATATATATATATATATATATATATATAAAAATCATGAATTATATATTATATAAATTATATAATTAAATAATAATACATAATACTAAAAAATTATAGAATATATAAATAATGATAATAAATAATAAAAATAACAAAAATGGTAGTATAGTATAAAAATACTAAAATTACTATAGATATATATATATATATATATATATATATATATATATATATATATATCATAATATATTAATAAAAATGTAAATATAATAATAATAATAATAATAATAATAATAAGATAAATTAAATTTAATACACTTATAATTTATGATATAAAAAAATAAATAAATAAATAAAATCCAAAATCTATAATATATTATTATTATTACTACATTTTTTATTTAAAATATATATTTTACTCCAAATAACAATAAAAGACACGGTTGATATCCTGAAAAACTTGAAATAAATAAAGATTTTACCAGGGTGAGGAGGACACTTGGCTTCATTTTGGTCAGCACATCAGCAATCTGTGGAGAAAAGCTTTCATTAGAGTGGATAATTTAAGCAAAACATCATGTGCTTCTGAAAATATCAGTGAAAACCCCTGGACGCCACTGACAGGAACACTAATGAACAAAAGCGAGGTGAGATTTCCTTATGAAAAGAAGAACCAGCGGTGGTGGCAGACATCTGACAGACACCTTAAATGTCAACCAATAAAAGCATGAATCATCAATAATCTTCAGCCAGCTGTACTGTGTGAACAAGATGAGCAAAGGATTCTGGGAAAGAACACCTGAGCTGTCTTATGTGCTCCAAGGAGTGGATAAGAAGCATTTTAAACCCACAGGACGAATCAAACGCAGACTATTTTACCTCAGGGCAGATTTCTAAGCAGAATCCACATTTCTGCCTGATACTTCATCCAAAAGCTCTGCAGAAATCCATACAGACGACACCAGCTCTGAATGTTAAAGGGATAGTTCATCATTTTTTGTCATTATTTACTCAACCTCATGTTGTTCCAAACATGTAAACTGTTATTTTTATGCATGGGTCACAAAACATTGTTAAACATCTCATGCAAAAGCAATTATTTAAGAAAGGCCAGGCTCTATTATCCTCTTCTAATACAGCTGTCAGGAAAACAGATTGACCTATGACAACAGACTGAAGAGTAAATGAAGCTTTCAGCGTCTCTCTCCGTCCTGAACGAATGAACCCAGCGAGAACATCAGATTAATGCCACACAGGGGGCGAATGCTTAACGTTCCTTATCCAACAAATTACAAACATACCACGTCTAGAGAATATGAGCTGAGGGACAGATCAGGAGATGTTTATGGAGTCAAAACAACATTTAAAACACTGCGCTTATGACAGCGTCGACTATACATATTACTCCAAACAAAATCAACCAAAACTAATCAGACATTAAACCACTGGTAAAATGGGCTTTCAATAAAACTTAGAGGGTTAGTTCATTATCCCATGATTTACTCACCCTCAAGCCATCCTAGGTGTATATGACTCTTCTTTCACAACATAATCGGAGTTATATTTAAAAATATCCTGGCTCTTCCAAGCTTTATAATGGGAGCGAATGGTATCCGAGATTTTGAAGCCCAAAAAAGCTCATCTATCCATCATAAAAGTAATCCACACGACTCCAGTGGGTTAATAAAGGCCTTCTGAAGCGAAGCGATGCGTTTTTGTAAGGAAAATATCCATATTTATAACTTGATAAACTGTAATAACTAGCTTCTGGTAACGCGTTCACAAGAGAGTCCAGTTCCAGCAGAAGGGTGACCTCTGACCCGACGTATGATGAACACTGAAGCGCAGAGGATAGAGCAAAACAAAACGCCGGTCACAAATTAGAAGTCTAAAACGAAACGTTTTAAAGAAAAATGTTGGAGGATTTTGATATAAGAGAAGAGGAGTTACATCATACGTCGGGTCAGAGGTCGGGTCTGAATTCGACTCTCGTGAATGCACGGACGGCCGTTACCGGAAGCTAGTGATTAAAGTTATAAATATGGATATTTTTCTTACAAAAGCGCATCACTTTGCTTCAGAAGGCCTTATTAACCCACTGGAGCCGTATGAATTACTTTCATGATGGATGGATGCACTGTTTTGGGTTTCAAACTCCCGACCCCCATTCACTCCCATTATAAAGCTTGGAAAAGCCAGGTTATTTTTAAATATAACTCCGATTGTGTTCGTCTGAAAGAAGAACGTCATATGAAAAAAGGCTGTCGTCTTCCCTTTTGCCAAATAGGTAGGAAAACTTCAACACCCATAATGCACTGGGCATATTGCCGTACAAAGCCACTCCCACCGGTCTGCTATGGATATGATATACCAGAGTCAAACACCGGCTGCGTCTGTAATCGCATACTTCCCTACTATAAAGTAGGCGAAAAACAGTATGTCACAAGAGTAGCATGTCTGAATACACAGTACTCATAAAAGAGTAGGCGAAAAATCCCCGAATGACCTTCTACTACCGGCGAGATTCTGAAGTGTGCATACGATTGACACTTTACTATCCCATGAGGCCATGGGAGAGGATTTATGAATGATGCAACTGACGCTGGTAGGTCACATGATAATAACAACATTGCAAATGCAGTACGTCCGCAGCCACCGTCTTGCTTTAGTAGGAAATACTTCTTAGCAAACTTTTAGTCATAATGGTGCCGACTTGTATTGTTCCCGGCTGCAAGAATTCAAAGAGTAAACGTTTAGCAGGTTACTTTCGAGTTACTTTTGGTTTCCAGTGAAGGATCCGGTGCGTTGTAGGCAGCAGCTAAAAGCTGCAAAGAATCGTAAATATGGAGAGAACGCTGTAATGGAAAAACCTCTGTGTTTGTAGTCAACATTTCAAATTGGATGCCCACTACACACTGTTTTAGTCCAAACGGAGGGAGAAACTGAAAGAAACTGACGTTCAGTCAGTTCCGCCCAAACCCCAGAAGCAAAACGCTGTCGCATACAGGTTAAAAAATGCAGTAGTACAATCTGTAGTTTTCACGAAAGCCCTGGAGCTGTCGAAAGTAAAACGCGCCATCCGCTGACTTTTTACTGACAGATAAACGTGCATTTCTCAGTCCAGTTAACACGGAGAACGAGTAAACATTTACACATATTACAGACAAAATATTAATACAATGCAGGTTTAAAGTCGGCGAAGTTACACTTTAAACAAACACAATAAGGTTTCATTTGTTAACATTAGTTAACTACATTAAAAAACATGAACTAACAATGAACAATACTTCTACAGCATTTATTTAATGTTCATCTCAACATTTACTAACATATTTTTAAGATCAAAAGTTGCATCTGTTAATAACACATTTGCTAACACTTTAGTTTAAGGTCCATTTCTTACTATTGCTTATTAGCATGCATATTACTAGGATATTGGCTGTTTATTAGTACTTATAAAGCACATATTAATGCCTTATTCTGCATGACCTTATTCTACATCCCTTAAACCTACCCAATACCTAAACTTAACTACCTTACTAACTATTAATAAGCAGTAATTAGGAGTTTACTGAGGGAAAAGTCGTAGTTAATAGTGAGAATTGGTCCCTAAACTAAAGTGTGGCCAAACATTTTTATTAACTAACATTAACAAGTGTAACCCAAACAGCTGCACTTAATTCTTCTTAAATGCATTCTGTGGTCTTATAATAATATAAAAGTGTATTATGTTTTTATAACAGCAGATGTGTATGTTGCAGTTCCTTATAAAAGTTACTGACCAACCGACTAATAATTATTTGATTTTCTCAGCAAAACCCTCGTACCCGTAGAATAAATGTAGACGCCGTGCAGCAGCTGTACATCATCTTAACGTTTCTGCGGTATAAATATTTTATTATTTTGTAAGCAGGACAGGTTTGACTTATGACTCTGAAAGAAAGTCACAGGTTTGCAAATAAAAAGGTGCAAAAAACATCAGGAACACTTTACAATAAGGTTAGGATTAATGCATTAGTTAACAAACTAACAATGAACAATATGTATTGTACAGTATTTATTAATGTTAGTTAATACAACATTGGTTCATGTAAGTTCACAGTGCATTAACTAAATGAAACCTTATTACCATAAAAATATACCTTGTCTTGTTTAAAATTAATCTATATATACATAAAATTCTGCACTTGGTCTTAAATGGATCAAAAGAATTGTGATCATTTTCTTAATTAAAGCAAACATACTGAACAGACGGCAAAGGACTGAAATTTTACATTAATCAGAGTTCTGAAAAATAAATAAAACTGAAGTTTTAAACAAATCGCTTACTCAGAGCTATTGTTGAGAAGACTGAATTACTGAAGACTGATGAAGGAAAAAGTGACATGCAAGATTAATGGCCAAATTTTAAAACATTTTAACAAAAATCCACGTTTAATTGAGTCTGGCGGCCATGTCAAACACCCTTCATTATTCAAATTTTATGAGCGATCAAGATTAATGGGCTCAAAACGTCAAAAAATCAATGTAAACAAAATCAATAGTGTTTTCATTTGATGTTCTCGCCTACTGTGCTGAATAGCAACACATCTCAATGTAAGTGGAAAATTACTGTCATTAAAGCAATCAGTACGTGCCTGACTGAATATTATGGAGGAGTCAAGCAGCTGTGAGTGTGATGGGATCGGATCAGGACAAACGCCCGAGAACTCAACGTGTAACTCCAGCTGCTGCACTTGAACACAAACCAACTGCTCGTTGACAAAAAAATTAATTATCTGCAAAAAATACTCAAGACTAAATCAAGCGCAGTGCATCTCAGCTTAAAACAGTCTGAAGCTGAAGTGGATCATTTATACACCACTAACGTCACTAAACAGAATTGCAAAAATAATCACAGGCTTCCTGAAATCTCAAATCTTCCATTAGATGGACATAAAAATGCTAAAAGACAACAGAGGAAATGTGGAAATCGACATTTGAATGACATACATCATCTTTACGTTTCTGCGGTATAAATATTTTATTTTGTAAGCAGGCAAGGTTTGACTTGTGACTCTGAATTACTTATTTATCATTTAACGTCATATCTGCATCAAATGCTATATTCATGACAAACTCAAGAGGAATAACATTGAAAATAATCATAATACACTGCAAAAAAAAATAAATAGTGTTTTTGTCTTGTTTTCCAGTACAAACATCCATCTAAAGATTCTGAAATCAAAATACATTTACTTGAGAATAAAAATGACCAAAGATGAAGTCTTTTCTGAAAAAAAAAAAATCAAAATGAAGTGAGTTTATGCTTAAAATATGAACAAATATCTGCCAGTGTGGTCAGAAAAATAAAATTAATTCAAAGAGAAAACAAGATTATTTTTCAGATATTTGTTCCTTGTTTTAAGCAAAAACTCACTTAATTTTGATACATTTTTTCAGTAAACAAGACTTAATTTTACTTTTCCAGTAAATGTATCTTGATTTAAGAATTTTTAGATATTTGTACTGGAAAACAAGGCAAAAATACTGAGGAAGAACCTCATTTTTTGCAGTGTAACAATAATATTTCAATTAATTGTATACAATAACTTAATATCTCTACAAACAAACAAAAAATAAATACATAAATGAAAATAACAATAACATTAATACCAATAATAACAAAAATATATCTTTCAATTTGATATTTGATGAAAAAAGTCATATTTCCCCAGGAGAAACTTTCTTAAAAATGTCCATTAATGTACTTTCTGAATAAAAACGTTGCTAATGTCATTTAAAGCAGGATATGCAATAAAATATGCTTAAAATATGCATAAATCACAAAGGCAATTCATCCCCTTTCCCCTTTCTGTGTGACCAATTAGACATCTCATATACAGTCTGGTCATTTCTATTTTAAAAATGAAAACAAATGTAAGGGATTTCATTTATACCTAGATTGACTTCTTATGAATCTGAAAGTAAGTCATATAGGTTTGTAATTGGGACAATGACGTGACGGGTCATTTTTTTGTCCAAAGGCCTTAATAATAATAAAAAACAAAGATATGACATCCAAAGTATGTAAAGTAATACAACTAGATCTTTTTTATTGAATCCAAAAGGTTTTAATTATATTTTGCTTCATATAAAGGTATTTTAAAGATTTTGAAGTGTCAAAAGGTCATTCGGTTTAACCGTCCAAAGGCCAATACAGCCATTTCATTTGTGATTAAAATATCTTAAAATGTAATAAATGTATATATTTTTTATTCTGCCATGATTTTATAACATCATATATCAACATAGTGCAAAATGGTATTAAAATTATGTGTAGTCATTGCTTTGTTATGAGAAAGAATGTCCGGAAAAAATTATTTCATTGATGTCATTCGGAGTAACCAATTTAAAGGGACCATTTTGGATCAAGTCATGCGGTCAATATCATGCGACAGGATGTGACATCATTCAGACATCTGCAAAGTAACTAACTCTCTTTTAACTATTTGAAAAATTCATGTTTTCATCATACGCATGTCCCGAAACATCAGGTCATTCGGTACAACCGCTATAAAACATGGAAAATGTTGTTATATTTTAAAAACTTGTACTAAATATAAAATATTTGATTGTCGTTTTAGCTAGCTAGATATCAGCCTGTTAGCATTGTTTGAAAAATATCGTCAATCGGTATAACCAAAAGTGTCATTCGGTAAAACCGAAATTTTGGTTAAACCGAATTACTTTTTTGGTGACAAATTTTATCCATCTTGTAAAAAAAAAAAAAAAAAAATATGACAAAAGCAGTGTTAATTGATTATAATCTCATTGTTAACACTTAATAAATCTTCAAAATTAATTATATCTCCATTATGTTTCTTTTACACTTTTAAAAACCTTATTTGTCAATGACCCAAATAAAAAGGAGAGTCCCACAGCAAAAAAAAGTGGTAATAGTTATAATAAAGGTCTCATTTGTTAATATTAGATACATTAGCAATCATGAACTAATATATTTTTACAGTATTTATTAATACTGCATTAACTAACATTAACAAATACAGCCTTTGATTTTAAAAACGGAACTGCAAAAATAACGCCAGGCTTCCTGAAATCTCCGATCTGCCATTGGATGGACAAAAAGATGCTCAAAATGCTTGAACAAACAACAGAAAAATGGAAATCAACATATGAATTTGTTTTTGCACATTAAACTGAAGTTTGCATCACGTCAAGTTCACTCCCACAGCAGCAACAAACAAACCACGACAGCATCTTGTGATCAAGTCTGCATAAATTCAACAAATGCAAAGACATTCACACAGTCCGAGGACTTTCAAAGTCATTCTTGCGTATATTATCTAGCAGCTGAGGGCAACAGCCGAAGACGGGGACGTTTCTGAATGTCAAAGACCCTCAGCGTGTCGTGCATCCCGATGCGGCCCGTCTCAGGGTCTGTTAGCGCTCGGGATTAAACGCGGGGAGTTTGTGGGTGCTGTGTATTTGCCTTGGAGATTTCATTTGTTTTGTAAGATTACAGATATCTCCCTCTGTTTTCTGCTCCCAGCAGCTCTGTTTGCCTTCTCAAATGATCTGTTTAAGCAGCGCTGAGAGGAACCTCAGGAGAAGGTCATTAACGCTCACGCACACAAAGAGAAGAAAAGAGCTGAGGAGAGATTGTGATGCACTTGCATTCCAATGAAAAAGGAAGCAAAGAAAACACAAAAACATCTTCTTGTCACCACCACCACTATATATAACAACCAGGCCAATATCTGGCCATTTCAATATCATTGCATTGGCCGGCAGCCATTCAAATGGAAGTATAGACAGTGCAATTTTTCCGTTAACAAAATTTCAGACCATAAGGATGAATAACTTGCTTTCTAAATATTTTGCAATCGTACATCAGAGAAAAACTCATTAAAGTGCCCCTATTATACTATTTTAAAGGTTCCTAATTTTGTTTCCTGCAATAAGTTCACATGCATCCAAGGTCAAAAAACACTTTAATTTTCTCATAATATCCAAAGCAGCATCAACTCTTTTCTAACAGTGTCTGAAACAGTTCAATCAAAGATTCACTCTCTCTAAACCCCGCCTTTCTAAGAGCCTCCTCTGCTCTGATTGGTCAGATGTTCCAGTCTGTTGTGATTGGTCAGAAACCAAACTCACATTATCATATCTGAATTTCAGCTCTTCCTGATACACAGTGATACGAACAGTAACGATGGCGTCGGTTTTACCGCATCAATCTCATCCTTTGGAAGTAGTATGTTGTCAAAAATATCAATATTTATCGATACTGAAATGTCGATAATGAAACGATTCCAATACTTCTCGTCTGCAGTATCGATACACCGATACCAGCTACAAGTTCTCACTCCTCTCTCATTCGCTCCAAATGAATAGTGTTGTATTGTGCATAATTTTAGTCATTCCCGCAGGTTTCGCGCGTACACCACTAATCTATAATAAGCCTCCCAAACAGCTTGTGAGTACCAAATTAACTTCTTTTTCGTGGCTTATTGCCCTTAAACGGTGCAAAATTATGTCAAAATGCCGTTTTGGTGAGTATTCAGGTGAACAGTTTTGGAACGTAAATAGAGAAAACGCATGTTGTGTAACTGTATATTGGAACTGTGCATAAGCTCTTAAAGTGACAGCAGCCTAATAAACCTACTGCTGTCTGTCATGTTAATCAAAGAACGAAAAAAAGAGAAAATCACTCGCTGCTCTTGACTGAATAACTTTTGTAACTTTAATTGTAAGCATTAATCTATATTTAATTTTTACAGTGAAGACTATCCAGTGTTATTTTACATTTGATTACTTCCATTTTTGTAGTATTTCTTAGCTGAATACTACTGTTAGACCCCCCGCTGAAAAACTTAAAGCCATGTTTATTTCATTGGTCTCTTTATTCTAGTGTATTTATTTGTACTATCGTTTGCAATTTGTTTATTTGTTCTTATTACTGACTGTTTACTTGTCTTTTTTTTTGTAAATGTAGTTCAACGATTGAAATAAAACCTCAAATTACCCAAATTTTTAAAAAAATATGAGATAACAAATTAGCCTATCTGTATGGCAGTATATAGGGCAGTTTTACCCATGGTATTGAAAATGGTATCGAATATAGATATGATATATTCGTGATTTTAACGGTAAAAGACTGTAAAAATGCTACGGTGAAAAACAGTTAATTGGTTTACAGAAAGTTTCCGTACTATATACGGTGAATAACTGTAATAGATCTAACGGTACATTTAATGTAATTTTATGGTAAAATACTGTTAAATTTACAGTTTTTGGAAGTGAAAAATAACAAGTCATTGTATAATTTACAGTGAAAAACCGTAAATTGAAATGTTTCCCTAGCATGCAGCCCTACATGGTATCATATTAAAGTTGGAAATTCCAGTATCATGACACTATTTGGAAGTGCATAAAAGTAGATTTGCTTTGGCAGCAGAACACAGCGTCTTCTCTCAGTCACACTTTTCTTAAACGTAGCATTCATTTCATAAGACATTGAGACGTGATGCAATGGCCAAAGATGTCCATCTGATAGGTCTACATCAACATGCACAACCCTAACAGGAACATAATATATAGACTATATCATTAAATTATCTTTTTAAATAGCTTTTGTTCCATTTTAACCTGAAAAACAAGCAGCAATTACAGTGTCAACTACGCTCTGAGACATTCTGACCTCCTCATTCACAATTACA